>JAHRHZ010000095.1:4236085-4298404 GCA_024137785.1 Ginglymostoma cirratum | reverse complement strand
CAAGCCACACCCCCATCTCCTATCTACTAACATCATCCCGCCCCCTTGACCTGTCCGTCCTCCCTGGACTGACCTATCTCCTCCCTACCCCCTTACCTACACTCACCTTTACTGGCTCCATCCCCGCCTCTTCGACTTGTCTGCCTCCTCTCCACCTATCCTCTCCTCTATCCATCCTCTATCCGCCTCCCCCTCTCTCCCTATTTATTTCAGAACCCTCTTCCCCTCCCCCATTTCTGATGAAGGGTTTAGGCCTGAAACGTCAAGTTTTCCTGCTCCTATGATGCTGCTTGACCTGCTGTGTTCATCCAGCCCCATGCTTGTAATCTCGGATTCTCCAGCATCTGCAGTACCTTTTATCTCTCGTCATCTCCCAGGTCCCTTTTCAATCTTTCCTCTCTCACCTTAAACCTCTGTCCTCTAATTTTGGACTCACCTATCCTGTGATAAAGACCTTGGCAATTCACCCTATCCGTACCCCTCATTACTTTATAAACCTCCATAAAGTCACCCCTTAACCTCCCATGCTCCAGGGAACAAAGCCCCAGCCTATTCAACCTCTCCCTATAGTTCAAACTGTCCAACCCTAGCAACATCCTTGTAAATCTTTTCTGAACCCTTTCAAGCTTAACATATTTCCTGTAAGCAGGGAGACCAGAACCGAATTCTAAAAGTGGCCTCACCAATGTCCTGTACAGTTGCAATGTGACATCCAACTCCTATACTTAATGCACTGAACAATGAAGGCAATTGCGCCAAATGCCTTCTTCACCTCCTGCAACTCCATTGCAAGGAACTATACATCTGCACCCCTAGGTGTCTTTGTTTGGAAACACTCCCCTGGGCCCTACCATTAACTCTATAAGTCCTGCCCTGGTTTGCCTTTCCAAAATGCAACACCTCACATTTTACTAAATTAAAGTCCATCTGCCACTCCTAAACCCATATAATTTGAAGTGCAGGTGAGTTCTCCCTGGTGTAGTAAACCAATACTTATTTCTCAAATAACGTGGTTAAAACAGAGTATCCAGCCATGCCTACAACTGTTTCCTGTTTGTGGGACCTTGCTGTGCATTCTAACGATGGTAAAGTGCGTTGGGACCTGCTGTCCTACATAAATGCAAGCATTCCCTTCTTTGACCCGTGTTTGCAGTAACACAGCATTCCACTGGGTTGCACAATATGTTCAAGCTAAATTTTCATAAAAGTAAAAATTGCTATTTTATGAAATGAACATAGAACAGTACAGCACAGTACAGACCCTTCGGCCCACGATGTTGTGCCTAACTTTTACCCTAAACCTAAGGTCTATCTAAACTCCACCCCTAACTTATACTATCATCCATATGCCAATCTAATAGCTGCTTAAATGAGCCTAATGAGGCCGACTCCACTACCATCTCCGGCAATGCATTTCACGCCCCTAACACTCTCTGAGTAAAGGACCTACCTCTGACTTCTCCCCGATATCTACCTCCACTCACTTTAAAACTATGCCCCTTCATAATAGCTACCTTCACCATAGGAAATAGTCTCTGGCTGTCCACTCTATCTATACCTCTGATCATTTTGTACACCTCTATCAAGTCACCTCTCATCCTTCGTCGTTCTAGATCTCTCAACCTTTCCTCATAAGACCTTCTCTCCACTCCAGGCAGCATCCTGGTAAATCTCCTCTGCGCCTTTTCCAACGCTTCCACATCTTTCCTGTAATGAGGTGACCAGAACTCAACACAATACTCCAAAGATAAAAGGTACTGCAGATGCTGGAGAATCCGAGATAACAAGGTGTGGGGCTGGATGAACACAGCAGGCCAAGCAGCATCATAGGAGCAGGAAAGTTTGACGTTTCGAGCCTTGACCGTTCATCAGAAATGGGGGAGGGGAAGAGGGTTCTGAAATAAATAGGGAGAGAGGGGGAGGCGGATAGAAGATGGATAGAGGAGAGGATAGGTGGAGAGGAGGCAGACAAGTCGAAGAGGCGGGGATGGAGCCAGTAAAGGTGTGTGTAGATGGGGGGGTAGGGAGGAGATAGGTCAGTCCAGGGAGGACGGACAGGTCAAGGGGGCGGGATGATGTTAGTAGATAGGAGATGGGGGTGGGGCTTGAGGTGGGAGGACGGGATAGGTGAGAGGAAGGACAGGTTAGGGAGGCAGAGATGAGCTGGGCTGGTTTTGGGATGCGGTTGGGGGAGGGGAGATTTTGAAGCTTGTGAAATCCACATTGATGCCATTGGGCTGCAGGGTTCCCAGGCTGAATATGATTTGCTGTTCCTGCAGCCTTCGGGTGGCACCACTGTGGCATTGTAGGAGGCCAAGGATGGACATGTCATCTGAGGAATGGGAGGGGGAGTTGAAATGGTTCGCGACTGGGAGGTGCAGTTGTTTGTTGCGAACTGAGCGCAGGTGTTCTGCAAAGCGGTCCCCAAGCCTCCGCTTGGTTTCCCCGATGTAGAGGAAGCCACAACAGGTACAGCAGATGCAGTATACCACATTGGCAGATGTGCAGGTGAACATCTGCCTGATGTGGACCTCTATCCATCTTCTATCCGCCTCCCCCTCTCTCCCTATTTATTTCAGAACCGTCTTCCCCTCCCCCATTTCTGATGAAGGGTCTAGGCCTGAAACGTCAAACAATACTCCAAATGTGGCCGAACCATGGTTTTGTAAGCTGGAGCATAACTTTACGGCTCTTGAACTCAATCCCTCTATTAATGGAAGCTAACACACCACATGCCTTCTTAACAACTCTATCCACCTGGGTGGTAGCTTTCAGGGAACTGTGGACAAGAACTCCAAGATCCCTCTGCTCCTCCACACTGCCAAGAATCTTTCCGTTAGCCCTGTATTCTGCTTTCAAATTTGTCCTTCCAAAATGAATCACCTCACACTTTTCACGGTTAAACTCCATCTGCCACTTCTCAGCCCAGTTCTGCATCCTATCAATGTCCCTTTGTAAACTAGAATAGCCCTCTGCACTATCCACAACTCGACCCACCTTCATATCGTCTACGAACTTACTAATCCACCCTTCCGCTACATCCAAGTCATTTACAAAAATCACAAATCGAAGAGGACCCCGAACAGATCCTTGTGGTACACCACTCGTAACTGAGCATCATGTTGAATATTTTCCGTCCACTACCACCCTTTGTCTTCTAAGGTTCACCCAATTCTGAATCCAATCCGCCACACTTCCACCTATCCCATGCCTCCTTCCTTTCTGCATGAGCCTACCATGGAGAACCTTATCAAACGCCTGACTTAAATCCATGTATACCACATCCACTGTTCTACCTTCATCCATGTGTTTAGTCACCTCTTCAAAGAATTCAATAAGGTTTGTGAGGCATGATCTACCCCTCACAAATCCATGCTGACTATCACGAATCAAACTATGCCTATCCAAGTGATCATAAATCCTATCTCTCAGAGCACTTTCCAATAATTTACCCATCACTGAAGTAAGTCTAACTGGCCTGTAATTTCCGGGGTTATCCCTCTTCCCTTTTTTGAACAAGGGAATGACGTTGGCCACTCTCCAATCTTCCGGCACTATACCCATGGACGTGAGGATGAAAAGATCATCGCAAAAGGCCCTGCGATCTCTTTCCTCACTTCCCATAGAATCCTTGGATAAATCCCATCAGCCCCGGGGACTTATCTATCTTCAAGTTCCTCAAAGTTCCTAGTACATCTTCCTTATTAACATTCACCTCCTCTCGCCTACCAGCCTGTTTCACACTGTCCTCCCCTACAACTAGGTCCCTCTCAGTTGTGAATACCAAAGAAAAGTATTCATTAAGGACCTCTCCTGCCTCTTTAGGGTCCATGCACAAATTTCGTTTACAATCCTTGATCAGCCCTATGCTTTCTCTGGTCATTCTCTTATTCCTCGCATACATGTAAAAAGCCTTGGGGTCTTCCTTGATCCTATCTGCCAAGGTTTTCTCATGCCCCCTTATAGCTCTCCTAAGCCCTTTCTTCAGCTCCTTCCTGGCTAACGTGTATCTGTCTAGAGCCTTTTCCAATCCTTGTTACCTCAACCTTATATAAGCATCCTTTTCCCTCTTAACTAGTTGTTTGACCTCTCTTGAGAACCAAGGCTCCCTCACTTGACTGCATCTTCCCTGCCTGCTAGGGACAAACATATCAATCACATGCAGTATGCATTCCTTAAACAATCTCTACATTTCTACAGTGCTCTTCCCTGACAGCATCTGTTCCCATTTTATGTTACCCAGTTCTTGCCTAACAGAATTATAATTACCCTTCCCCCAGGTATAAACTTTACCCTGCTGTATGTACCTATCCTTTTCCATGACTATTGTAAAAGTAACAGAGCTATGATCGCTACTGCCAAAATGCTCTCCGACCAACAGGTTTAACACTTGGCCCGGTTCATTGCCAAGCACCAAATCCAAAGTGGCCTCTCCTCGTGTTGGTCTATCAACATACTGTGTCAGGAATCTTTCCTGAACACACTGGACAAAATCCGCTCCATCTAAACTATTACAAATAAAAAGTTTCCAATCAATATTTGGAAAGTTGAAGTCACCCATGACTACAACCCTGTGACCTCTGCACCTTTCAGTATCTGCCTCCCAATCCACTCCTCCACTTCTCTGCAACTATTAGGGGGTCTGTAAAAAAAAACCCCAACAAAATGACTGCTCCTTTCTTGCTCCTGATCGCAACCCAAACTGACTCTGTAGGCATATCATTCTCAAACAGAATTTCAGTAGCTGCTATCCTAGCCCTGACTGGCAATGCCACTCCACCGCCTCTTTTTACCACCCTCCCTATTTCTATTAAAGCATCTAAATCCCAGAACTTCCAACAACCATTCCTGTCCCTGAGTTACCCAAGTTTCTGTAATGGCCACAACATCGTAGTTCCAAGTACTGACCCATGCTCTAAGTTCATCTGCCTTATTTCTGATACTTCTAGCATGGAAGTATACACACTTCAAACCATCCCTGTGTCCACAATTACGCTCCATCGACTGCATTTCTTTATTAA
The DNA here is from genome assembly GCA_024137785.1 of Ginglymostoma cirratum. Taxonomy (NCBI): domain Eukaryota; kingdom Metazoa; phylum Chordata; class Chondrichthyes; order Orectolobiformes; family Ginglymostomatidae; genus Ginglymostoma; species Ginglymostoma cirratum. Next base: position 4,293,383 of record JAHRHZ010000095.1, on the reverse strand, counting down.
CAACCTCACTTCCTATTGTGTCTGTTGGAAGGCTAAACACCTCATCCTCTGAATTACAAATCCGGTTCCCCACACCCTGCCAATCTCGTTTAAACCATCCCATATAGCTTGAGCAAACCTCCCTCCCAGGATATTTGTGCCCTTCTGGTTCAGGTGCAACCCGTCCTTACTGTACAGGTCCCACCTTCCCCAGAATGTGCTCCAATTATCCACATAATGGAAGCCCTCCCTCCTACACCAGCCCTGTAGCCGTGTGTTTAGCTACACTCTTTCCTTATTTCTTACCTCGTTATTATGTGGCACTGGTAGTAATCCAGAGATAACTACCCTCTTTGTCCTGGACTTCAGCTTCCAACCTAACTACCTGTCCTCGATTTTCACATTCTCAGTCCTTTTTCTACCAATGTCATTGGTACTGATGTGTACCCCGTGACTGCTGGTTGCTCACCCTCCCCCTTAAGTATCTTGAAGACATGATCTGAGACGTCATGGACCCTGGCACCTGGGAGGCAACATACCATCTGTTTGTCTCGTTCGCATTCACAGATCCACCTGTCTGTGCCTCTAACTATGGAATCCCCCACTACAATTGCCTTCCTATTCTACACCCTTCCCTTCGGAGCCTCAGACCCAGACCCTGTACCACAGACCCAGTTCCTGTGGCTTATCCCTGGTAGGTTGTTTCCCCCCCAACAGTATCCAAAACGGTATACTTATTGTTGAGGGGACCACAGGGGATCCCTGCACTGACTGTTTCCTTCCCTTCCCTTTCCTTACTGCCACCCAGGACTGCCTTCGTCCTTAGAGGTAACTATGTCCCTGTAGCTCGTTTCTATCACCACCTCAGCGTCCCGAATGATCCTGTGTTCACTCAGCTCCAGCTCCAGTTCTCTAACGTGGTCTTTGAGGAGCTGGAGCTGGGTGCACTTCCCACAAATGAAGTCAGCAGAGTCACTGCTGTTGACTTTTACCTCCCACATCCTGCAGGAAGAACATTGCACTGCCCTGACTGATATCCCTTTTAATTTAAACTTCCCCAAAAGATTTGTAAAAAGTAGAGAATAACTTACTTACCCTTTTATTGTTAGGTTAGAGGAGGTGGAAGGGTGGGAGACTCCACTATTGTGCTCTTGCTCCCAGTCTCCTCCTCCTCTGCTGCCAAAAATGAGGTCCCCGAAATACTAACTGTAAGTTATTATACGCGCCACTTACCTTTCCAGCAGTCCCCTCATGCTCTCTCCCAACTCAGAGGAAACCATGGTGCTTATTGACCCTCCACACAGAGTATTTTCTTTCTGGTTAGAGGAGGAGGGTGGGTGGGAGACACTACACATGTAGTGTTCGGGTTTAGCCACTGCCAGAATATATGATTTTACCTTCCCAGCAATCACCTCGTGCTCTCTCCCGACTCCCGCCGCTGAACAAATGGACGCCACAGACTCATGAGGTAAGTCTTTTAAACTGAAAAGCTCACCTTCCCAGCAAACCCCTCGTGCTCTCACCCGACTCCTGCTGCTGAACAAATGATTAGTATTATATTGTTATATTATATAATATAATACTTTATATTAATATTAATATAATATTATTTATCTATTATTTAGAAATGTGGATAGTCACAGAGCCAGAACAAAAACAGAAATTGCTGCAGAAATCAGCAGGTCTGGCAGCGTCAATGAGGATAAAGCACTGAAGAAGGACTTGAAACATTAACTCTGCTTTCTCTCCACAGATGCTGCCAGACCTGCTGAGTTTCTCCAGCAATTTCTGTTTTGTTTTGTAAATGACCACATTTCTTTGTTTCATCTTTGCAGCCTTGTCAGGGTTGGACTGAGTCCTTTAAGCCAGCCTTCTAGTTTTGGAGTCAGTAGACATCCCTTGCCAATGGGGACCACTGTTTGGACTGCATATAGCTGCAGCCCAGATGATTTTACCCACTGATACTGAATAGTTGCACAGAGGCATAGGCTAGTCTGTAAGCAGTTTAAAAAGCTCCTACCCTTACCATGATAGATCAAAGCTAGGCAGTGGGGTCTGCAACAACATAGTGGTATACCATAGTGTGTGGTGTGTTAAGGAATGGGTACTGCTGGGGGGTTGTGATGATCACTGAGTAAGGTTAAGTTCGGGCTGGTGTAGGTATTTCTAGTTGCTTGTTCATTGTGATAATTACTCTTCTAATGCTAGGGGAGAGTGGGGCGATTTTTGGTGATGATACTGACACTGCAAGTCAGGTGAGCTCATACGGTAAAAGAAGACATGTTGTTAAGTTTAGTTGCACAATGATAAATTTAGTGTTGGTAGATCGTACCACATCAGCACACAGAACCCTGCATCTGAGTTTGCGGAAGCAAAGCGGTTTTGAACCTTGGCCTGTGATCCCATAAGGTACCAGCCAATTTACTGAGGACATTGTTGTATACCTCTTGTATACATTGATAAAACCTTTAATTATCTTGGGACAATGACTTGAGAAGAATCTGGATTTTGCATTTTAATCAGTAGTCTCCTTCCTAACTGATTGGCCACTTCTTGTTGAAGTTTTAGTTTTAGGGTTGTTATCTTTCTGCTTATAAATTCTGTGTCCTATACCCTTTCCCTCACACTATGCCTGAGGAAAGAGCTGAGCCTGGAAAGCTTGCATTTTCAAATAAACCTGTTGGACTATAACCTGGTGTCATGGAATTTTTGACCTTGTCCACCACAGTTCAACAGCAGCATCTCCACGTTATGAGTCCCAGGTATGTTTGCTTTTTTATGGTATCCACAAAACACACTTAGAATACTTCTCTCACTTACTTTTCATGATTGTATTGGTACCAATTCCTGCTCTTGCCCACAGCTAGAATACTTCATCAACTTGACTTCAATTTCAGTTTGTGTCTCTGAGTAAGACATGGTTTACAGGAACTGGTTTACTTTGTGTCAATGACTACACCTTCTATTGATCTGGGAAAGCTGATGGGACAGATGTGAGCATAGAGTAGGTTTAACCATCAGTGACAAATTGGTTGAAACAATTGACAAATGTGAGTGTCACTGAAAAAGATTCATGTACATATACTTGTTAAATATGGTATGTTTTGCTACTTACACTTGTATTCTAACAATTTCAGTATGAGAAAAGGGAACGACTTTATGATGAACTTGGCTAACTACTGACAAATGTACAAGAAAATGACAATATTTATTTTAAGGAATTTCAGTCCATGTGTTGGAAAACACATTGGTTCATTGCCTGCTGCACTTGAGCCATATCGTATTTGCACTATGAATCCAAATGGACAGCAGTTATTAGAGTTGTGCTGCAATATACATCTTAGTTATTGTAAGATGCCATTTCCTTGAAACATTGGGAAAGAAATAGTCAAAGATGGACTATGCAAAGGTGAAGAAGTTGTTATTTGGCTTTGTGTGGTTAGCAGTGATTCACAACTACTGCTCATCAGTAATGAATAACCTGATGAGTGAACAGTCCAATTTGAGGAAGGAACTGCCCATTGCAGCATGAAAATGTATTGCTTTTGGGAATCAATCCACCTAATGTCTAATAACCTGATGGCAACCTTGCGATTTAGAAGTTACTAAATCAAAGGAACAGCAAATTAATCTCCATATGTATGCTGAAAGGGTTAGTGATGCAGTTTATATTCTAATTGCTTGTGCACGTTGGAGTAACTCGATGAATTCAAAATTGGTTTAGTCTCAGCTTTTTGCTTTTAATTCACTACCAGTACAGCTTGAGTGCTGTTATTAGTATTCCAGGAATGAAATGCTCACTGTAGTTTAAAAGTGTGCTATAACCTTATTTCCATATATTTTACATTACAATAAGTCTTTGAATGAAAAATGTTTTGCATTTGTGATATTATAGTTTTTATTTTCAAATTGTTAAAATGCAAATGTGCTTCCTAAGCAATGAAACTTTCAATATCAAATGATGTTGGATACTAAATTAAAGCTTGAGTTGATCTCATCTTGATGACTTATTGCAAGTTTAGCTGTAAACTGACAACATCAATTTTCAACAGAATGCAGTTGAACTCTGGAGGAGCCTTGGTAAAAACTAAATAAGATCCTAAGGACATAGCTATTACTAGAATGTTCCATTTTAAGAAGTGAATTAGAAACTAAAGAATACATCTTACTTTTCAAGTGTTCATTGACAAGAAGTGGACATTGTAGGCAAGGCCACCATTTACTGTACCTCCCAAATGGCTTACGAGAAGTTGATGTTGAGCTGCTTTCTTAAACTTCTCCAGTAAGTGGTGAGAAGGTACTCCTCAGAGGTCAGTTAACTCAATTGCAGGATGGCTGGTTCGTGATGCAGGGTGACTCAACAGCACAGGTTCAATTCCTGTATCAGCTGAATTTACCACAAAGGTTTGACCTTGTCCCTCGCTTGAGGTGTAGTGATCCTCATATCAAACCACCACCAGTTGACTACCTCTAATGAGAGAGCAGCCATATGGTCCTCTGGGATTACAGTCACTATCATCAGAAGGTACGCCTACTGGGTGCCCAGAGGGAGAAACCAGACAAAGATATATTGGATTTGTTCTGGAGATGACCACAATACTGGTTATTCTGCTGCCTTGACATCTGACTCCAGCAGTTTCCATGACTTTTCAGCACAGACACAGATTACTCTGCACTTAAACCCCACACTGCCTCGCTGCAACATTCATTTGAGTATTATGTTTATCATCTCATTGTCCTTTTTCAATTTTAGATGCTGTTGCTCCACAACAATCTCTTTTATTTTGTCCTTGAAGACTGTAGTGAGAAACTTTGAATAAAAACACATCATATTCATTATTTTTCATTTCATTACAGATTGAATAACTGTAGAAGTGACAACTCCTGTTTCTATTCAAAGAAAAAGGTGCCAAAATGTGAGTATCTTAACTGCAGAGAGAACCATCTTTTTGCAGTCCCAGGTAAAATCAAAATCATGTTTATCATGCCTTAGTGGACTGAAGCAAATGTTGGGGGAGGTTTTGTAACAGTGCTCAGCAGGGTTGCAGGGGAAAGACAGCAAGGGGAGAGATAAAGGGAGGATCCCCAGCTCCTACAAGCAAGAAGATTGTGCTGTGCACAGACGTGAACCCTGAGCAGGATAGACCTCTCCAGGGAGAGAGATAAAAATTAAAGACACTGGACAGAGAAAAAAAAAGACACACAATGAGAGAAAGAACCACTAGGGAATTTAATTCACTTTGTGTGCAAGCTTCTGAAATTGTATGGACAGCTCAGCAGTAGGTTCTGAAATGATTGCTTCTAGCTTAAAGTGTTGCAATGGAGGCAAAATAATTGACAAAAATGGACAAATAATGGAGGCAAAATAATTTCTCAAGAAGGGTCACTGAACCCAAAATGTTGACTCTGCTTTGCCTCCACAGATGCTCTCAGACCTGTTTTTCCAGCAATTTCTGTTTTTGTTTCTGAATTCCAGCATCTGTAGTTTTTTTTTTTGTTTCGTGTCTAACTCATTGTCACATTTCTTCCAGGTATTTTTTAATATACTCACGGATGTGGGAGTCTCTGGCCAGGCCAGCATTTATAGTCCATCCCTAATTGTCCTGAGGGCAGTTTAATAGTCGATCACACTGCTGTGGGTCTGGAGTCACAGGTAGGCTAGACAAAGTAAGGACGGCAGATTTAATTCCTTAAAGGACATTAGTGAACCAGATGGGTTTTTCTAACAATCAATAATGGTTTCATGGTCATCGTTAGATCCTGACTTCCAGAATTTTTTTATTGAATCCCGAGAAAAATTTCTGGATTAATTGTCTAGTGATAATACCACTAGATCATTGCCTTCCTACCTTGAATAAGTTCTGCTCTTCCTCCGACATGAGTTCCGCTCCAATCTTCTTTCTTCTTCACTAATATCACTTTCATTGTCATTCCTGGTGTTTGACATGGCATTTGCCAAAACTTGTTACCACAGCTACATCACATTCCTCAGCGACTGACTCTAGCTCAGACTCACCCCATGTGGATTTCAACTCAAGTTTCATCCTTTGTATTTTGAATTCATCCAGGATCACAGGGATCTCCATGACATAAATTTCCTTAGACAGCTGTTCTCGCCACATTCTGGAGCATTCCTCTCAGATGTCCATAGCAGGAGGAGGTTGTGGTGAGGGAAGCCAGCTGGAACATTCCTCTGGGAGCTGCTGTCATACAATCCCAGCAAGGTGTTTGGTTCAATAAATCCAGGCAGATACCAGGCAGAGGATTATGACTTTATGAGATATATGTGGAACACCAGCATTCTCCAAACCGTAGGGCATGTTACTTTCCAGAAAGCCTGCATTTTTGTAGCTGCTTGTGTCAATCCTTAGAACATTGATTTAAAAATCTTGTGCATCCTATCTCAAGACAGAGTCACCCAAAAGATAAAGTCAGAAAGGGCTATGGACAAGCTGTTTAAGTGTTCTATCTGGGCTAGCTGTGTGGAGTTGGAGAGAGCTGATGATCCCCTGACTGAGCAGAATCTTGTGGGTGAAGAGCGTATTGGAGGCCCTGCAGCAATGCTTTATATGTCCATGATAAATGTCTAATGATAATGACATGGCTGTAAAGAAAAGTGCACTAATTGACATTACTTAATTATAACCATTACATTTGGGTACAAGTCCATCTTTGGCTGACTTTGTTTTGCGTGACTTCCAAGTTGTGCTGGAAGATGGTTCAGTGATAAAAGTGTTACAAGGTTTTGCTTAATTTCCTTTCCTCACTTGAATGAATACAGAAAAAAAAAAAAATCAGCCTGCCTGAAGAGGTAGCGTCTAGGATTCGTTGTAAGACATTTCATTAATCCGTGTTTACTGTTAGATTAGAAATTTAAGAGAAAAAAATTAAAAACCCAATTTTTTAAACTACAGCAGTTTTAAATGAATTAATAGATTAACAAGTGAAATGCGAGATTAAATTCCGAACAACTCAAAGTGTAAATCTTAATATGATGGTATCATTAGTGTTCAGCACTTACAAAAGTCCTGAGACTTCGTCAGAACTTACGTGGAAATTAATTTATTTTTACTTACAATTAGTAGCTTCACAGCTGCATGTTGAAGTAAAATAAACACTTTCTGTCTCCAAAATTCCATCTATCATAAATGACTTTGCAGTGCCATGTAACTTTTTAAGAAGTGTCTTTATACAACCCAGGAAGAATCAGGTTCATTGACCAATTAAACTGTACTTCCAACAATATTGAATGCTTTCAGAAGAGGAGAGAAAACATCAGCGAGGAAGAAGAAAAAAAATGTCTCACCACAGGTGCAGGCATATTGGAACAGCAAAATCACCATGCACTTTTTTCTATGTCACACAACAATGAGACTTGAAAATGTTTTGCTATTTTTGCGGTGCTGCTGGGTCAAATACCTGTGACTGCCTCCCTAACAGCAGGGCAGATACACCTGCAGCAAATGGATAGCTGTGGCTTAGGGTGGCTACTGCTTGCAAGTCTGTCATGGACAATTTGGTTTGGATAGTAAACGTTGGCCTTGCCAGTCACACCACATCCTATGAATAAATAAAAGTACGGTTAACCAAAATTGTGAAATTGGAGACACAGTTGGCTTGATTAGCAGGAATTAATGCTAACAAGAGCAAAAATAAAATATAGCAAGAATTCAACTTCTTAATGGTATTCACTGATATGCGCTGGAAAATGTGAAATTAAATGTAGTTGAATTGGTTTAGATGTTGTCATAAATCAAAATCAGTCACATGATCAATTGACTAGAGGACAGTTCGCGCCAATGGAACGAATCCTTTAAAAGACTGAGGCTGTAGAAGTAGAGTACAGAAAATGGGAGTAGAGTTTTGGATGGGATAAGAACTATGCCTACTTTTAATGATGGCTTTAGTTGGTATTAAGTTCCAAGAAAAGCTTGGAAAAGCTGGTAATATTTACACTGGCTTCGGGTTGGATCCTATAAAAGTGTTGAAGATCTAAAAGTCTGCTAAAGAATTCAAAAAGGAGCTAATGTAATTACAGAAGCAACAACTAGACATTGCTTTAAATTAAGAAGTAGGGGCAGTAAAGAGACAGTTTAGATTTAAGTGGTTTGCCGAGAATGTATGAAATGGATTGTTAAAGGAGGCAGTGAGGATACTAATGGCACATGATATTAGGAAGGGTACTTTCAGGACAGTGCTCTCCTTCTTTTGCATTAATTATATAAAATCAAGCTATTTATTAACACAATCTAATGTTATTCATTATGCAATTTGCAGACTGCACATTTAAAACTTTTCCATTAATACCTATGATCAAGAACTAAAATAAAACTGCAAAAAATTATATTGAATTCACAATAGATTTAAGAGTTTTAAACAAAAAAAAACTAAATCATTGGAAATTTAAATTGTCAGTCAGGGAACTAAATCAACTCAAATTGTTGTAGTTTATCAATCAAGGTTTCCATGTTTGTGCATGTCTTTTTTTTTAAGAAATATGAGAAGCAAAGCTCAGTCAAATCACGATCAAACAGATGTGTATGATGATTAAACAGATGTGAAAATGAAAATATGATGAATATGTATAAGTAGTTGCTTGTATGCTAAACCTAATCATTAAATGGCAAGTTGGGATGACATGGGTAATTTATAAGGGCTTTGGCAGGACAGGCTGAAGAATAAACATAGGCATTCAATGTCGCAGAGGGAACAGTACCCTATGTGATAGAGATAGATAGTGTTTGAAGTTCAGGATGGAATAGGTGATCAGGCTTGCAAACATGCTAGTTCAGCCTGAGATAACAGCAGAAGATGATAACTTCAGTCTTCTCAGTACTAAGCTGCAATAAAATAAGAACCATCCAGACAGAGCATTGAACAAGGAGTTTGGCAGTACAGAAACAACTGAAGCAGTAAAGAGTGGAACATGATGTCAGTACAATACATATGAAAGCTGACATGATCTGGCCAAATTTGTTGAGGGATTGCTGGACAGGCTATGTGTCAGATATGCTTAAACTTAACGACCCTCAGAATTAAGGAAATGAGGTTGATATGTACACAGGGACAATGGATGTGGTAACAGACTTGTGAGGGATTAGGCTAATAGTTTACTTTGGCAATGCAAAATAATGAATTAAGCAGCATTTATGGCAAGTTGGACAGATGGAAGGAGTTGTGAAGATGTAATCCAATCATCAGTCAGAGCTTGCTGACTGTTATGATTATTTCAGCAGTATTTGTTTTCTAAAACATGTATGAAAACAGCACAAAGGATCAAAGGTAATTCTGATAACTATAGATATGTTTATGGACAGGATTGCACCTTCTTATTTTTGCGACTTTTTGGAAAAAAAGCCTGTTAACTGAAATGAAAGAGCTGTTTTGAAACCAATATTTGAAAGGGTGGCTATATATTTTGAAAACAAGTAACCTGACACCCATGACAAGTATCATGTAAACACCTGTTTGAACAAGAGTAACTTAAGTTTGGGTTTCAGATGACTTGGAACCAGGAGTTTATGTAGATGCAGCTCTAATTGGAAACAAGAAGGTGATTGGATTATGGATGAAAGACCACTTATAAATGACAGAGATCTTTATCCTGCTACCAACAGTGTGATTGGTTCTCAGGTAACTGAACAACTTGGAACCGGGAACAAACCATAGACAGATGGAAATGTTCAGTACTACCCCACTGCAGGAGCAGCCTCTCTGTCCTCTGCAGTCAAAACTCATTTTAGACCTGAAGAAAACCAGTTTATCCTTCCTGTAGCTGTTGTTGTAAGCTGTGACTTTTGACTGATGATTCAGAGACCTTTTTTGTAAGCAAACAAGCTACATTGTGCCTTTCAGCAACCAGTGGAAGCATTTGGAGAAAGAGAACTGAAGCGACAACTGAAGACCAGCAGAAAAGTCATAAGGATCATTTCAATAATACACGGGAACAAAGACTACTAAATTGTCTTTTCAATTTTACCCCTCTGTGTAGTACCCTATTTTCCCCATTCATCTATTTGTGTACATTTAAGTAGAAGTTTACAAGTGGATTTAGATTCTAATTAGTCATGTCATACTTTGAGGATGTATAACTGTGTTTAACTGTAGCTAGAGTCTAATTACTTCTGGTAAATGGTAATTCTTGTCAGTACAGAAACCTGATATATGCTTCCCATCAACTATGGAAAATAAAATGGTGCATAGATAGTACATACGGAGGACGCAAAGTAGGTGAAGTAATACATAGAAAGATAATACACAGAATATAGAGTGTAGAAAGGTAATTTATAAAACAGATGGAGTGTCCTAGGAAAACATAATGGCAGAAGTTAATCATGAATGTAATAATCGAAAAAGCACAATATCTTAGGGTAGAAAACCACTGTGGCTAACAAGTGAAGCAGAAGATGAGCAGCCTTGAAGAGATAACAAAGGCTAACATAATTGGTCATGCTGATAACTTTGGAAAAACATGATAACTGAGAAAAGCTAACATAATTGGTCATACTGATAACTTTAGAAAAACATGATAATTGAGAAAAGGTATAAAGAAGAACAGGCCCTGAGGGGCGCGGGCGATCTGAAAGCTACTTTCTGATTGTCACAGCTTTTGTTTGCAAATAAAAGTTTACGTTCTTGAAGACTCCTCTACGTCTCCTGGTGATTCTCCACGACACAACCGGAGTCTGAAAGTCAGGTGAGAAACATTTCTGATGAAGGGTCTAGGCCCGAAACATCAAGCTTTCCTGCTCCTATGATGCTGCTTGGCCTGCTGTGTTCATCCAGCTCCACACTTTGTTATCATGGATTCTCCAGCATCTGCAGTACCTATTATTTCTGATACAATTTTAACCCCACTGCAAAGCCTCTTCTAAGGATGCCTACCCTGAAGAAGTTACCCTCCTCTCTCCGGACAAACCTCAGGGGATTTCTCTCCCAATGCAACTCTCTCATAATCTCTTCGGCCTTGAAACTGCTCGACCATGTCCTGAAACAAACCAGGTACTACAGCCACATCACCTTTCTCAGTACCTGCCTACGGAACCAGATCATCCCCAATGGACTACAGTCCACATTCAAGCCTTCCCAATTTGGCCCTAACCATGACAATGGCATTTCTGATGAAGGGTCTAGGCCCAAAAGGTCAAGCTTTCCTGCTCCTATGATGCTGCTTGGACTGCTGTGTTCATCCAGCTCCACACCTTGTTATCTGAGAACCTTTGCATCCTTTTATAAAATCTTTTGTCCTTTGTGATGACTCCAGAAACAGTAGAGCTTGATTTCCAGTGTGCTACCCCATTGAGTTATAACAGAATCAGAAGACTGAAGTAATAAAATGTAGTCTATAATTTTGTGGAATATAAATAAGAAGTGCAGAACAAAACAAGTGTTATGATTCCACCTATATCGTGGTTGGGTGAGTCAGAAATCTGGCTTGATAGATCATATTTTGTTTTCTTAATTTAATGTAGTAGTTTTTCACTAAAATACAGCTTACAGTGTAGATTTAATTTTAACAATAAAACACAAAGTTTATTATACAAAGCAAATAAAACATAAATAAAGCCAAACTGAGCTGACTAAATATAACACAATTTGAAGGTTAAAAAGTGTAAAACAAAATCCCATCTATTCCCCTAACGCTGTTACTTTCACAGTTCCTCTTAAAAAAAAAGACATTTCCCTTCCCTATCAATCTTGTAGGCTTGACTTAACTTTTTATTCTGCTCAGTTCTTTTCCTGTGAGCTACAAAGCCTTTCCTCTGAAACACTCAAATATTCTACAATCTTGGACTTTTCCAGTCTTTTGATAAGATGCAGAGTTTTAACCAAACACTCCCAGCTTGGAAGTTTCACAAACTACATTCCTTCACTGAAGTAACTTCCTTCCTTAATTTCTCAGAACAATAGAACATAGAACATAGAATATTACAGCGCAGTACAGGCCCTTCGGCCCTTGATGTTGCGCCGACCTGTGAAACCAATCTGAAGCCCATCTAACCTACAGTATTCCATTATCATCCATACGTTTATCCATTGACCATTTAAATGCCCTTAAAGTTGGCGAGTCTACTACTGTTGCAGGCAGGGCATTCCACGCTCTTACTACTCTCTGAGTAAAGAACCTACCTCTGACATAAATCTTTTTTTTCCAGGAGACAAAGTTGATGGGAAGTACTGTCAATAAATGTGGAGCTGGAAAAGTGTAGCAGGTCGGACAGCATCCTGGAGCAGAGGAGTCAACATTTCGGGTTGAAACCCTTCATCAGAAAAAACAGATCAGGTTTCTATACTGACAAGAATTACCATTATTTAAAAGTAATTAGACTCTAGCTACAGATAAACACAGTTATAAATCCTCAAAGTATAACATGGCAATTAAAATCTAAATCCATTTATAAACTTCCACTTAAACACACGCAGACAGATAGACAGAGAAAGTGGGGCACTAGGCCGGGGGGCAAAACTGAAAAGACAGTTTAGTAGTCTTTGTTCTCATATATTGTTGAAATAATCCTATACTGATTTCAGTCAAATTTCCTCTGAACTTGCTAGTCTTCCAATTGCTAGCTTCTTTTCTGTCTAATAAAAATGTTTTAATATTTTAGCCTATATTTTCCTAATACTTTCGTGATCTTCCACTAAAACTTTATAAGTCACTTGTAAAATGTCATCATAATTCTGCCATGCAACTATCATCTGATGAAATTTGAGGTTTCCTCATTTTCTCATGAGCACTCTGTCTTTCAAGTAATAACTCACCAAGTATTGGTTCTGATTCAGTTGTTGAATATGCTGTTTGAAATAACTCAATTCAGAATCCATTCACTGGATTTCTGTTAAAGAAAATGGGTTAAACAGCCTCATTCTCTTTACCATCATTTTTTAAAAAATATATTTTGAAAACTATACCCAATAACTGATTTTCCATGCCATTTCCTTTCTCGTACACTCGTCTTCTACCTGTCTAATTCTACGGACTAAGGTCTAGTCACAAAACAGTTAATAAGCAATCCAACATATTTCTCTTTTGGCATATCAGTTTGTTTTACTTCCACTGGTTGTTCCACTAACTTCAGTCAATGTTTTTGAACCTGTCAGTTCATTTCCCAAAATAAAATCAATTCTTCTATAGGAATTTGTTTCACTACCACTTGGCTACAACTTACCTATTTACTAAATCATTCTTTATTTAAATTATGCATAATAGGGCCAACTTTAACCTGCATGTATAACTCCAATTGATATTTTCTCCTTCAATAATCCTTCTAGTTGACATATAGTATCATTAGCCAGCATGGATTTGTTCAAATCATAATGAACAAATTTGATTGAGTTTTTTGATGGGATAACTGAGAGGATTGATGAGGGCAATACAACTGATGTGATCCATAGGGGCTTACTTGTTTGATAAAGTGTCACATAATAGACTTGTTGGCAAAGTTGAGATACATGGAATAAAATAAGCTATGATGGCATGAATATGGATTGCTGAGTGGCTGAGAATAGAGAGTTGTAGCAAACTGTTGTTTTTTTCCAGAAGTGAATTGACACCACGGTTTTTCCCAAGAATCATTTGTAATTAACTACTCTTCTGATGCATGTTAATGACCTCAACTTAGGTGTAAAGAGTACGATTTCAAAATATGCAGATTATAAATTTGGACTTGTTGTTAACCGTGATGAGGTTAGTGATAGACTTCAAAGGATGTAAGACAGGGTGGTGGAATGGATGGATATGTGGCAGATGAAATTTAACACAGGAAAAGATGCAAAGACATATACTTTGGTGGGAAGAAGGAGGAAGCATACAAATAATTGCATGATAATTACATAACTTAAACGTTACCAAAAAAAAGACATCAAGCTTTTCATTTTGCGCTTTTCATCTTTCATCAGGCCTTAAACTATGAATACGTTTGGGAAGAGGGCATTGCTTGGTTGGACCATGGTTGGCATAGAGATTTTTCGTTTTTGGCCCTTCAAACCTAATTCAGTCCATGGCTAGTCCATTGTATTAAAATCCCACTCCCCTTAAAACATTGCGGTGATTTGTACACGTCTATGGACTGTTAGCTGGCCCCTACCCTCTTTAGCCAACTTATTCCATCAGAGCTCTGATCACTGTATTTAGCTTGCCAGATTCAAGCAAATGAGGTCCAGTCTCAAAATGGTTTGAGCATACAGTGTCAACGAAAGATAGATGCTTTACCTATTGGGCCACTCATTTTGTTCCATTGTTAAATTAGCCCTAGCAAGAAGCAAATAAACAGAAACAGACTGGCTAAAATGCACTTCATTAATTTTTTTTTCTGTGATCCATGGAGCACCTGTTGCTTTTTCCATATGACTGCATCTCAAAGCTTGCAGCAATTCCCTATCCTTCCTTTATGATACAATGCTTGTTACCTACAGTTCCTGTCCATATGCTGGATGACATTTAGCTTTGTAGTCAGATGGCCATTCACCCATTTGATCTTATCCACCATTATTGTATTTTCTACCTGGTCCTTAAACAAATCTACTGTTCTGGATTCACTCAACCTTTATTACAGTCCAGTGCAACTGCTCATTACTTTGTGTAAAGGAATAATTTCTGATGTGCATTCAAAATATTATCCTGCACAATCTGGATGCTTGTGCTGTCTTGTTCAGCTGCAATGGAATTTATAAATTCATTGTTCTAGCTTTATTTTCTCAATCCTATTAACTATTTACATATTATTGTATGATTTAGCTTTGTCCAGTATCTTTGACTTGTGAAATATGCATTAATCTTATTAAATATTTCAGCTACCTTTTATGGCTATATTTTCATTCATTTATGTGTATAAAAATGCATATGCTTACATCTTTTGTTCTCCTAAAAAAGTAGTCAGTGTAATTAGTTGATATCCACACATTTGTTGAAGAAAGAACCAAAGCCAAAATGACACAAGTGCTTTTCTTTTCTGATGGCACATGAAAGTATGTTTTCAAAATTTGGTAAATTATTCAAAGCGCATTGACAAAAATAGATGTCTTGAATATGCACATTGAGGATTTGCTATTAAGAACTGTTAAATTACTTACAGCCACAGCAAATTAATCAGAAGCTCCAGGTCATTAAACACACAATTATTTATTGAGTAATACAACACTGGTGAATCTTCAGAGATTCACATAGATTTTAGAATTCCAGGCAGGTTGGAAGTGATTTAGTGGTGCAGAGAATCTGTTTCAGTTGCAGTCTCTGCTTACATTTATTTTGCCCCTGACTGCCAAGCTCTGTTGACAATGGTTCAAGGTCAGAAGTCA
Organism: Ginglymostoma cirratum; assembly: GCA_024137785.1. Taxonomy (NCBI): domain Eukaryota; kingdom Metazoa; phylum Chordata; class Chondrichthyes; order Orectolobiformes; family Ginglymostomatidae; genus Ginglymostoma; species Ginglymostoma cirratum. The sequence continues at coordinate 4,278,107 of JAHRHZ010000095.1, read as the reverse complement.
CCCAACACCAGGTTATAGATACTAACACCTGAAGAAAGAGTAAGACTCCAAAAGTTTGTGTTTTCAAATAAACCTGTTGGGCTATAACCTGGTGTTTTTCTGACCTTGTCCACCCCGATCAAACACCGACACCTCCACCTCATGACAGTTGCTCAGACAAGATATCAGTCAATCCCTGATGTCACAACTGGCAGAACATTCAAACTGATAAGGGTTTACACTCCATTTATAGCAATACTTCAGCAGAGAGTAGGTTCATTTAATAATATTTCCCTCAACTCATTTCCAAGTACACCTTCATCTAAATGCTCATCTTTCAAAACAAATTGTTCCGTTTCAGTCTGCAACAATACAATAAAAAAGAATTTATATCTTAACTTACATCTTCATTTTATCCTGTGAAGGGTAGAGCCATAACCTACTTTCAAAGGAATAATTTCATTACATTTATATTTGACTATGTTAAAGGTACCATATAATACAAGCTATTGCATTTCCATTATGACTTATGCTTATTTTTGCATATGTAACAACACATTTGTTTGTGCTATGGATTTTGAACCTAATGACTTTGTTATCACTTTTAACATAACAAGATATCCCACAAGTGCTTCACAGTAAGAATAGACATTGACTAAGAACTACAAGAACTGAGGAAGTGAGTTAAGGTGATTAAAGACATGTGGCAAAATCTTGAAGAATCTGTGCAGCATGGGCTATGGTGAGATTTATGCTAGAATTGGACGAGAAGTCCAGTGAGGCCAATCTTGATGGCAGGACCATCTTGTTCCATCTTTTCTGTTTTTGCCAGTTGTTGTGGTGAGTTTCTTGGGATGCAGTTTCAAGTTGCCAGTTAATGGGGATAATTGCTTGTTAAAGGCCTTCCTAACAAGACAACTTGGCACATTAATATTCAGTTGCCTGTCTTTCAAAACATGATGAACAAGAAAACATCAAGAAAACCTGACATAGAAATTGGACCTGATATCTGGCGAATTCAGCTGACAACCTGTTCCAAAGGACTTCCATGTTGTAACATCTTAGGATCCAATTCAAAGGAACCAGCTGCATGCACCCCTCAACATTAGCATCCAGCATTTGCCAACCACTCACAACCATCATGGCACCTCTGTAGGATGGTCAGGAAGCACAGACTTGCATAACAGGGTGTTCCAGGAATTAGTATTGAAAGGCTGCAGGGGGGACACACTGCATGCAAAGGCAGGCCCTCAGCTCAAAGACTGGTCTAGCCTGTATCCCAGGATTGCTGATTTGTTCTCTTAGCACATGCTCACTTAGTGCCCACCTGTGTGTTCACAGCATCCCAGCCTTGCCTTGCCATGCTCTTTGGGCAGACACACAGGCTGTTTGACAGGGATCTGTCCAGTGGCAGTATGGGGGATCTACCTTGATGTATGGCACACTGAGAGATCAAGCTAATACTTACAGCATATACCAGCTGCCTGTGTCCCAAAAAGATTGTGCATTGTTTCAATCAAATTTCCAGAAACTGGTAATTGTTAATTCTCACACCGTTCTGAGGAAGGGTCACCGGACCCAAAACGTAACGCTGTTTTCTCCTTCACAGATGCTGCCAGATCTGAGCTTTTCCAGCAACTTCGTTTTTGTTCCTGATTTACAGCATCCACAGTTCTTTTGTTTTTTATTAGATGTTAATTCTCAGTCCAGTTGAGAAGGGCAACTGTCAAGGGATTCTATCAATCATGGGCACAATTCACACACAGTACATAGGCTTGGCCATGGTCTTTTTTTTCTGGGTATACTCATGGTCAGCAGATTTGCCCAATTACAGAGCAGGCAGTGGATAGTCATCAGTCCTGCAGGGCCATCATATGCAGTCAAGGGAGTCGCAGATTGTTAGTCAGGGAAGTGGGGCTAATAATCATGGCCAAAATGGATAGCGGAGTCAAGTCACAGGAATGAAATGCAGAGGTATTTGCAGAGGTGGGGATGAGGACAGTGATGGGGTGGGTGATCTCCAGATGTATGGGGAACAGCAACAGAGGACATGGTAGGCTGTAGGGGAGGTGAGGTTAGTGGCATTGACCACCACCATGGCCTCCACAAGGGGGGCGTAAAAAGGTGGGCACCATCTAAGTGTAATGCTGGGTTCAGGTACAGTGAGGATAGTTTTACGTGAAATTCAAAGTGTTGGGTCTCCGTGGTGGAGGGGAAGGGTGGAATTAGGGTATTGGTGTAGTGCAAAGTTAAAGGGAAAATGGAGGTTTTGGGTGGGTACCTGGGGGTGATCAGGTGGAACTTATTGCTGGCTGTCCATCACTAGCTGTATTCCTCAGTAGCACTTTCTCTCTCTAGATATGAAGTGTTACACAAAAATTGCTGGGATAACAGTTAGGGGTGGTGGAATCAGTGTCAATTTGATGGATGAAAGCATGGGATCCATGGGACAATGGGACAATGAAGGAACAAGTGCACGAAGCAGTCATTTGCAAACTCCAGTTATACTTAATTTACAATCACTTCATTGTCCATTCCTCTTGTTTACCCTTTGGGAGAATCTAGAACTGGGGTTATAGATTAAAAATAAGGTGTCATCCACTTAAGACAGAAATGAAGAAAGTATATTTCTCTGAGGGTTGTACATCTTTGGAATTCCTTTCTTCAAAAGGTAATGGATGCAGAACGTTTAAATATTTTTAAAGCAAAGGTATAGATTCTTGATTTCTAAGAGGCATGCAAGAATGTAAGTTGAGGTTAAAATCAGAGCAGATGTGATCTTATTGAATGATAGAGATGGCTCAAAGAGTTGAGTGGCCTACGCTTGTTCCCTGTTCATATGTTCTTTTATAGAATGGAATAGAATCCCTACAGTGTGGAAACAGACCCTTTGGCCCAACAAGTCCACACCGACCCTTGGAACATCCCACCCAGACCCATCCCCCTCTAACCCACACACCCCTGAACACTATGGGCAATTTAGCATGGCCAATCCACCTAGCCTTCACATCTTTGGACAGTGGGAGGAAACCGGAGCACCCGAAGGAAACCCACGCAGACACGGGGAGAATGTGCAAACTCCCCGCAGACAGTTGCCCGAGGGTGGAATCAAACCCAAGTCCCTGGTGCTGTGAGGCAGCAGTGCTAACCACTGAGCCACTGTGCCACCAAAGGACTTGAATGCCAAAGTCCCTCTGTACATCAATGCTGATAAGGGTCCTGCTGTTAACTGTACATTTTTCCTTAACACTTGATCTCCTGAACTGCAGCACCTCACACTCGTCCGGATTAAACTCCATCTGTCATTTCTCCGCCCATATCTGCAACTGACGTATATCCTGCGGTATCCTTTGACAACCTTCTACATTATCCACAACTCCATCAATCTCTATGTTGTCTGCAAACTTACTAACACACCCATGTACATTTTCATCTAAGTCATTTAAATATATCACAAAAAGCAGAGGTCTCACTACAGATACCTGCGGAACACAACTTTTCACACACCTCCGGCCTCAGAAACATCCTTCCACCATCACCCTCTGTCTTCCATGAGCAAGCCAATTCTGAATCCACACGGCCAAGTCATGTTGGATCCCATGCATCTTGATCTTCTGGATGAGCCTACCATTTGGGACCTTGTCGAAAGCCTTACTCGAATCTACATAGACAGCATCTACTCTTCCACTCTCTTCGATCAGCTTTGACATTTCCTCAAAAACCTCAATCAAGTTAGTATGACATGGCCTGCCCTGTACAAAGCCATGCTGACTGTCCCTAATTAGTCCCTAATGTAAATCCTATCCCTAAGTATTCTCTTCAATAGCTTCCCAATCACTGATGTGAGACTCACTGGTCTATAGTTTCCAGGATTATCCCTATTCCCTTTCTTGAACCTACTCCCCAGTCTGCCAGGACATCCCCAATAGCGAGTGAGGATATCTTGATCTTGGTCAAGATCGCAGGTATCTTGCCTCTCTCAATAATATGGTGTAGATAGCATTGGGCCCTGGGGACTTATCCACCTTAATGCTCTTCAAGAGACCCAACGCCACTTCATTCTTGATCTCACATCCAAGATTGTTACATGGGATGAAAAGTCTCGGTTATGAGGATACAATTGATGGGCTATGTTTGCTTTGCTTGGAGCAGAGAAGGCACATTGAGGGATAGGCATAGGATTATGAAAGGTGTTGACAGGGTAGAACTTGAGAATCTTTTCCCCGTGGTGGATTTGTCGAAGACCAGAGGGCATTCTTGTAAGGTGAGCATGTACAGGAGGGCTGAATGGTTTTGTCATGTTTGCAGAATGAAGGAGATTAGGGGTCATATTCCAGTCAAAGCAATTTGATCCATGCCATTGGTTCTTGCAAATTGAACACTGGCATCTCAATGATGCTGAGGTTAGCAGCAATGACGTTTAATCAAAAGGCCAATGCTGGTCAAAGGCAACCCATTATTTATACCACTTCCAACTATGGTAGTTACACACATTGTTCCATCGTCTGTCATGTAAGTTTAATTTAATGATGGTCTGTATTGAATGCAGTGAGAACTTGAATGGTTGATGTGGGCCTGGGATAGAAAGGGTCTTGTAAGTCTGGAGGCAATGCAATTTTGATACAATGTGCTGGTCTATCAGCTGGCGTGGCACTTTCACCAAGTTAATACACAATCTGAGGCTGAAGCACAATGAATGGCAGAGACATTGCCCTCATTATCAGGGTGCTATATATCCCTCTGCTTCGAGAAGTGTGGTCAGCCCTCATCTACAAAAGTATGCAACCGTTGACTCTTCTGCCATATAAGAATTTCTTTCATTCCTTGTGTTCTCATTTTAGGTCATTTCCGTTGATAGCCCTTCCTACACCCAGCTGTGGGTGGCATGTTGGTAGCTGAAGGCAAAGGCACATGTACGATGACCACTTGTAGGAGGGCCTCAGTTCTGAAGAAGGGTTGCTGGATACGAAACCTTAACTCCGATTTCTCTCCACAGATGCTACCAGACCTGGGAGATTTTCTAGCAATTTCTGCTTTTGATTCCAATTTCTAGCATCCATAGTTCTTTCAGTCTTTTTTTGTTGGATAACCACATCTGGCAGCAAGAACAAGGACAAAGTTCAGCAAGAGGTTGCAGTTGCAGTTGCAGGGCTCCTCGGGGTGTGTGAGGTCTGCAGGAGGCTGAGTCAATTCCATTTCCTGGGGATGGATGAGGTGCAATGTTGATGCAGGCTCTACATGTTCTGGGATACTGTTGGAAATATGCTGGATGCTACAATGGGAGCTGGGAGCTGCAGGAGATGGAAATTTGTGTTTTTAGTGATTGGCAGAAGTTTGCATTTGATTCTCGCCTCTGCACTGAGCAAGAAGGGTCTAGGCCCGAAACGTCAAGTTTTCCTGCTCCTATGATGCTGCTTGGCCTGCTGTGCTCATCCAGCCCCACGCCTTGTTATCAAGGTATCAATAATTTGTTTATTGGTTGTTACTAACAGGGGCAAGGTGGCAAGCATTTTATTTGGAATAATACCAACACCACATGCTTCTTTGCATGTCGCTGAGAATGGAAGGCAAAGGCAAACTACGACTGTAACAGAAACCTGACAAAGAATTGGCTCAGGATGACATATCTGCAGAGTGAGCCAAGGATCCTCCTTTGCGTAGAGCACACATGAATAAAATTAATGTTGATGAAAGGCCGCATGTATGCAAGGCAAGGACAAAATCAGAGTTGGAGACTTGGGACATGGTGAAGGTGACAATCAGGCATACTTCTGATGGAATGCATGCACAACATAAAGTTATTGTAATTGTTACCTATTTTACTTTAAAATAGATGAACTATTTATCCATCTTGCTGCAGATTTAACCTGTGTTTAGTACATATTGCATTAATCATCAAAACAATTTACCAGAGACAACACCACTTTGATTTTCCTGAAAAGCAAGGTCATTTAAGGATGAATGGTATGATGTATCAGAGTTATGGGAAATAAAAGCACAGATAAAAAACAGAAAGCCAAAATGGTATGAAAAGGAAAGAAAACAAGAAGAAAAATGTTCACTGAAATTATTTTCACGACTTATGGCAGAGGCAGTGCCGTAGTGGTATTCTCACTGGACCAGTAATCCAGAGGCTCAAGATAATCCGTGTTCTGGGTGACATAGCACATGGGATACAGTAGATGGTGAAATTTGAATTATTAAAGTCTGGAATGAAAAGTTAGTCTGATTGTGAAACCATTGTCAATCTACAATCCTCTCCTGGTCTAGTTTACGTGTAACTCTAGTTCCACAGCAATGTGGTTGATGCTAAAAGTTCTGTGAAACGGCCTAGCAGATTACTCCGTTGTATCTAACTGCTAAAAGGTCTCATAAAAAGAATGAACCCAGATGGGTGGACAACCAAAACACCAAAAATAATAGTGATACACACAGCCATGTCAACCCTGCAAAGTCCTCCTTACTAACAGCCAGGGGCAGCTGATCCATAAATTAGTCAAGCAATAGCTTGGTATAGTCATTCTCACAGAATTATTCATTACAGGCATTATCCAACAACTACCTTTAACATTCCTGGGTGTATCCTGTCTTACTGATTGGTCAGCCCTATCAGAGATGGCAGCACAGTGGTTTACAATCAAAAAGGAGATGCCATGTGAGTTATCAACATTAATTCTGAATCCCATGAAGTCTCATAGCATCAAAACATAGATCAGTAACGCACAGTACAGGCCATTCGGCCCACGATGTTGTGCCAACCTATTATCCTACTAAGATCAATCTACCCTGCATACCCTACATTTTACTATCCTTCATGTGTCTATCCAAGAGTCACTTAAAAGTCTGTAAAGTATCTGACTCCACTACCACTGCTGGCAGCACATCCCATACGCCCACTACCCTCTGTGTAAAGAACCTACCTCTGACGTCTCCCCTATACCTTCCTCCAATCATCTTCAAATTATGCCCCCTTGTAATAGTCATTTCTGCCCTGGGAAAAAGTTTCTGACTATCCACTCTATCTATGCCTGTCATCATCTTGTACACCTCTATTAAGTCACCTCTCATCCTTCTTCGCTCCAATGAAAAAAGCCGTAGCTCCCTAAAACTTCCCTCATAAGACCTGCCCTCCAGTTCAGGCAGCATCCTGGTAAATCTCCTCTGCACCCTCTCTAAAGCTTCTGCATCTTTCCCATAATGAGGTGACCAGAACTGAACACAATATTTAAAGTGTGGTCTAACCAGAGTTTTATAGAGCTGCAGCATAATCTCAAGGCTCTTAAACTCAATTTCCGTGCCAATGAAAGCCAACACACCATACGCCTTCTTTACAACCCTATCAATTTGGATAGCAACTTTGACGTATCTATGGACGTGGACCCCAAGATCCCTCTGTTCCTCCACACTGCCAAGAATCCTGCCATTACCAATGTATTTTGCATTCAAATTCGACCTTCCAAAATGAATCACTTCACACTTTTCTGGGTTGAATTCCATCTGCCACTTCTTTGCCCAGCTCTGCATCCTGTCAACATCCCGTTGGAACCTACAACAGCCCTCCACGCTGTCCACAACTCCACCAAACTTCGTGTCATCCGCAAACTTACTAACTCACCTTTACACTTCCTCATCCAAGTCATTTATAAAGATCACAAAGAACAGAGGTCCCAGAGCAGATCCTTGCGGAACACTACGGGTCACCGAGCTCCAGGCTGAATACTTTTAATCTACTACCACCCTCTTTCTTCTATTGGACAGCCAGTTTTGTATCCAGACAGCCAAATTTTCCTGAATCCCATGCCTCCTTACTTTCTGAATGAGCCTACTATGTGGAACCTTATCAAATGCCTTGCTAAAATCTATATAGACCACATCCACTGCTTTGCCTTCATCAATGTGTTTAGTCACATCCTCAAGGAATTCAATAAGGCTTGTGAGGCATGACCTACCCCTCACAAAGCCATGCCGACTACAAAACATGTATGAGAAAACCTCCTGTTGATAACCACCTGGCTCCCCCTATCAGCTGATGAATTTGTATTCCTCCAAGTCGAACACCATTTGGGAGAAGCACTAAGGGTGGCAAGAGAACAGAATGTAGTCTGGATTGGGGGACTTCAATGTCCACCATCAAGACTGGCTGTGTAGCATCAGTGCACATCAAGCTGACCTAGCTGCTATACTGGGAGCCGAGAAGAGAGAACCTTGTCCTTATCAATCTACCTTTCAAAGATATATCTGTTCATGACCATATCAATAGGAATGACCACTGCAGAGTCCTGCTGGGGATGAAGTCCAACTTGCAGTGATTAAATCCTCCATTATGTTGCGTGGCACCTCCATTGGCCTGAATGAGAGAAATTTCAAACAGATTTAGCATCTCAAGATTAAGCATCTATTGCAGCAAAGTGGGTCAGAGTAGGAGCAGAATTATATTGAGACATGGCCTGGATATCCCCTCTTGACCGCTGGCATCAAGCTGAGAGATCATAGCTGGTTCAATGAAAAATGCAGGCAAGCACACTACAAAGATCAACAGGTGTACGAAAAATGAGGTATCAACTTGATGAAGCTACAGGGCAAGACTATTTGCATGCCTGGCAGCATGTATTAAACAGAGCTAATTGATAAAACAACCAACAATCAGATCTTAGCTCCGCAATCCTGTTAAATTCTATCCAATCCAGTGGTGAATGGTGATGGATATTTTAAACAACTTGCTGGAGGAGACAGTTCTACAAATATTCCCATCCTCAATGATGGGGAAGCTCAACAGATAATTGCAAAACTCAAAGTTGAAGCATTTGCAGGCATCTTCACTCGGATGTGCCAATTGGATCATCTTTCTCAGCCTTCTCCTGAGATCCTCAGTATCACAAATACCAGCCTTCAGTCAATTCAATTTACTATACATTGTACCTAGAAAAGGCTGAAGGCAATGGATACAGCAAAGGCTATGGACCCTGACAACTTTCTGGCAATCAGACTTGTGCTCTAGAACTAGCCTTGCCGCAAGCTGAGCTGCTTCAGTGCTGTTACAACACTAACATTGACACAACAATGGGAGAATTCAACATAGTCAATAATCCCCATAATCATTAGCAAAGTGATGGAAGGTGTCACTGACATACTCATGCAGTACTTAGCGATAACCTCACTGACATTCAGTTTGGGCTCAGCCAAGCTCACTTAGATTTAGACATCATCACAGAGTTGATACAAAAGAGCTAAACTCTTGAGTGGAAGTGAGGATGACAGCCTTTAACAACAAGATGGGGAGGCAATAACCTAGTGGTATTATCACTGCACTATTAATCCGTAGACCCAGTTAATGTTCTGGAGATAACAAGCATGGGGCTGGATGAGCACAGCAGGTCAAGTAGCATCATAGGAGCAGGAAAACTCGACGTTATCTCGGATTCTCCAGCATCTGCAGTACCTTTTATCTCTAATGTTCTGGAGACCCAGGTTTGAAACCTGCCACGGCAGATGGTGGAATTTGGATTCAATAAAAAATATCTGGAATGAAGAATCTAATGGTGACCATGAATCTATTGTCGATTGTCAGAAAAACCCATCGCGTTCACTAATGTCCTGTAGGGAAGGAAAAGGGAAGAAAAATAATAAGCTGGCAGTTAACTGTGTGTGGCATCAATGAACTCTAGCACCGGTATTCAAGGGAAATTGGGGAATCATACGCTAGGAGTCATACGTAGCACAAAGAAAGATGATTGTAGTTGTTAGAGGTCAATTATCTCAGCCTCAGGACATCTCTGCAGGAGTTCCTCACTATGGTGTTCTAGGTCCATCCTTTTCAACTGCTTCATCAATGACTTTTCCTCCAGTATGTGATCAGAAATGGGGATGTTTATCAATAATTGCACAATGTTCAGCACCATTTGCAACTGCTCAGATACTGAAACAGTCCACAGCTAAATGTGGGAAATGCAGGTTAACAGTGAAGCCTGGGCTGATGAATGGCAAGTAACACATATTCAACATGATCATTGTTGAAACTTGTGTGACAAGACGAAATCCAACCATTGTGCCTTAATATTCAATGCTATTGTCATTGCTAAATCTCCTTACTATCAATAACCTGAAGGTCATCATGGACCAGAAACTAAACACGACCAACCATATAAATGTTATGGTTGCAAGAGCAGGTTAGAGGCTTGGAAGTCTGTGGCGAATAATACATCTCCTGACTCCCCAAGGCCTCTACTATCTACAGGGCAGAAGTCAGGAATGTGATGAAATACTGTCCTGTTATCAGGATTAGCGCAGCTCCAACAACTCTCAAGATGCTTGACACAATCCAAAGCAAAGCAGTCTACTTGTTTGCCACTCCACTCAGCACCTTAAACAGTTTACTACAGACAAAATACTGCTGATGCTGAATATCTGAAACAAACACAGATAATGTTGGAGAAATTCAGCAGGTCTGGCAGCACCTGTGAAGGGAGAGACACAGTCAAAATTTTCTTCGTTGTATGACTTTTTTTTGAAACTACTTCAGAACATCTAAAGTCATTCAAGACAGTATCTTCCAAATCCACAACCTTTACCAGTTAGAAAGACAATGTTGGCAGATATGTGGAACATCACCACCTGCAAACTATCCCAACTTTGAACTATATCTCAGCAAAATATAATAAATAGATCAGTAGCTTGTTTTGATTAGCAAACAGAGAATTTCCCACAAATGCATTAAATATGTCATAAACACAGCACAGTAAAATCACCACACTGAAGGCATTTGCAATGTAATGTAGCAAATAGACTATATGCTGCACCATGACCCTTCCCTGATAACACGTCGCAGGTCTTCTAAGTAGTTTGCTCTGGCAACTTGGCCCAAAAGCTTTCCTTTTAAAGTACAGGGTATGACGTCTAACCAAGGTCAAACTTCCATAATTCTTTTCAATGACCACATTTATCAATGTTAGGAATAAAAATAAGAGTACAAACATTGAATACAAAATTAACATTTTGCAAATTGCAGTATAAATCTCCTTAGTTTATCTATACAAAGAAAACATCTGTTTTTTTTTTCTCTCCTAGGTTTACATAATCGTAAATGTTATGACATTAATTGCTTCAAAATATCAAGCAGCATGCATCATAAAACTCTGCTCGTTTCTTTTCTGTAATATATCCTTTTTTATCTTCCCCCAAATAATACCACCATGTTTTGATTACATTTCTTTAATACAGGAAATGAATATTTAGGATAGAGAATGTTCTCAGATTTTGACATAGATCTTTTTCAAATATTCATTCCATCTTGCAACTGTGTAATATCACATGGCCAGCTCTGAAATAGCACACAATAATGAGGAATTAAAGTTTCATAACCTTCCGCAAATTCTGCTAAGTATCTCAATATTACATGTCTGTCTGAAAAAAAAATATAAAACTCATGGAATCATTATTCAACCACATATCATTACATCACTGCAGTGAATGGAAATTTTAATTATACAGATTGAGTCACTGTTGTTTTGTTTTAGTATTTCAGATGCAAAGGTATATTGAGGAAAAAGGTAGAGTTCAGGTAATTATGTTTTCTTTTCAAGGGCAAAAGTCAGAAAGCTACTTACTAACTATACACAGCATGCATAAGCGTGTAAGATCTGCCAGTTGTTGACGCAGGGGATGCTGGCAGGTGCAGTTGCCATGCAATGAGGCAAACGCAGCCAGCTTGGTGTGATTGTTTCTCCCGTTGAGTCAGGTGCTAGACATGTGGCTGGAACCTGAGGAAGTGCTGCTGAAGAATCCCTGAAACTGTGATCAATAGAGAAAACATTTAAGTACTCTGTGTGGCAGTGTTGTAGAGGCTACGGCAAAGGGGGCAGCGGGCTAATGGGCCTCCTTGTAGGGACTCATTCTATGCTATTTGATTCAACCTCCAAAGTAGCTCCATATCACATTCTACATCAGATACCAGAATTCCAAGTCAATTGGTCCATTGGCTTGTTTCTTTTTAGTTCTTTTTTTAGTTACCTTCTGGAGAAAGCTCGGTTGTGGAGGCAGCGACGGCAACTGAGTGTGGTAGGGCTTAGCGCGAGCCCAGGTGGTCAGCAGTTGTCGGTAAAGCCCGGACAGTTCAGGGGCAGTCAGCGGCAAAGTTTGGCTAGCCCAGATGGTGGTAGGTAGCATAATGGCTGGCAAGCCTAGGCGGGACTTAGCCTACGGTGGGTGATAGCATGCTAAGCATGGGTGAGAATGAGTCCTCAGGGGGAAAGCCTAGCACGGATCATCTGCAGGCCCATGGCTGAAGGAAGGACTATCATGTTTAACTTTTAAATTTATTGATTTCTTTTTCTTCTTTATACTTAGAGAAGCTGTAGTGTTGAACTTTATTTCTTTTTATTTTTACTTTTTATTTTGTTAGTTCTTTATTTTTCTAATTTTGAACCTAAGATTTTGTACCGCGGTACCTTTGTACCTAAGATGGCACCGGGAATAGCAACATTGTACACTTTTTACTGTACTCCTGTACCGCTGTACTTGAACACACATGACGATAAAACTTAAATCTTAATCTAAGAAGCAAAATCCCAGGTTGGATTTTACATCCACTGCCTGCTCATCCACATCCCCCCAACCCACCACACCATGCCCACCCATGTGATGCGTTTTCAGGGATGGGTCAGGTAAAATGGGTCAAGTGGTTAGCCCACCACCTGCTATAGAATTCAGTCCAATGCCTTAATTTTGTTGATATTGTATAATGTGAAACATGCCAGAGAATGATAGTAGCTGGTTTTAATTCAAAGATCGATGAGTAGGAAGAATGGAAGCTAAATCTTTCCCCACTGAATAAAATGATCATAAACCATGTCTATCTCTTTATGAATAGGAGCAATGCAATATCTACTTCAAAGTGATTAACTTATGCCTGAATGGGTGGCATCTAACACACTGAATGCATTTGGTTAAGGCAATTAAAATAACATAGATTTCTTAATTTAATATAAATAGAATGATGTTGGTGGCTTCACAAGACTGAATGTGAAAATCAATTCAGCTGCTGATTATGGATCTTTTGGATTCAGTGGGATTTTCCCATTGGCTAGCAGAAGATAACCAAAAATAGACAATTCTCAAACATAAATGAAATGAACTGTAAATATATAAAGAACCAAATGGAAGACAACACATTGCAATACAAATAGAAAAGGCCAAAGGGAGAATGCCATATGTAATAATGTGAGAAAATAAATTAAGGGTAGGAATTTAAGAAATCCCAGACAATAAATATCCCATATCTGTTAAGTTCTGGAAAAATACAACTGTATTCAAAGAATGGACTGTTTCAGCTGCATGATATGCGTAAAGTCAGGCCATAAAATTTTTGACTTCTACTTGCAAATGTAAAAAAAGTTTCCAAATATTTTAAAGCAAAGGGATAGAAACTTGATGTTGACTGTTTCCAGGCATATAGACCTGAGCTTGAAGTCTACTTCAAATTGACAGTTCTGAGACTTGACAGAAATTAAGGATGGAAGCTAATTATTTCTCAAGAGGTGGATTAGGAGCTAAGGTTGGCTTTCATTCCAGGGCTTGGAGACCTGCCAAATTCTGATTATCCATCAGCTCTTGGATGCAGAAAATGCCTCTAAAAGATGGCTAAGTGCTTCTTTGGGACACAATTGGGTGTGGGGGTACAGAATGGCTGCTGCAGTGTTGCCATGGATGGCGCACCACGAGTATTAAATTCTTGGATTGCAATATAATAATTGCAATGAACTTCCAGCAGCTGTGAGAAATCCAGAAGCAAAGGGCCAATGTGTCAGCATCTAATCTGAGCTTGGTATCCCTTGCTAGAAGGAGCCTTCACCAAAGTCCAGCTAATGCTTCAGGAGCTCGCATTTTCACTATTGCGCATTAAAGTCAGTTATTTAGCAAACTGTGATGAGGCTGCATAAACTCAAGAAAAATTTGAGAGGAGCAGGCCAGGCTAGCACCAACAGTTAGAATTGTGGTTTAGTTTCAAACATATTATAATTTCAATGATTTCAGAAACTTATTAAGTCTCTCCTTCTGCCACAAGCTTAATAATGAGGCTATTTATTGATTCCCTAACATTCAATTCAATTCACAACTCCTCTGATAAAATTCCAGGCCAACACAGCCTACATGTAGACGTGGGCTGCCAAATGAGGTGGACACATGGTATATACAATTCATGCCATGCAAGCCCCAGACAATGACAACTCCTTTTCATCATCAATGGCACCACTGTTGATAAATCGCCCTGCAATCAATACTTTGCAAGTTACTTATGATCATTAACTTGATTGGATTGGCTACCTCATAACAGTAGGTACAACAGCAGGCCAGGATAATGGTATACTGTGACACTTCATGACGTATTAAAGTCTCTTCCCAGTAATAAAGCTTAAATTAGGAGAATAGCTCAATACTCACCATTCGCCTGATTGTTTACTTAAAAGAACACTCAAAATGTTCACTGCCATACAGGACAGTACAGTCTCTTTCATTGATGGCTTGTCACTGGATTCAAAATCAACCCTTTCCTCCATTTTCCATGCTGCAACAACAATCTAAAGGATAAACATTTTTGAATCAACCTATTCAGATGTATTGTGGTACACACACCGAGGTTCAGAGGCAGGACACTAACACAATACCACAAAAGTCTTCAGTCTAAAGGAGGCACTGCAGGTTAGTTGATAGTGTTTCCATCTTCTGAAGTCTATTTGACCTTGGAAGCCAATATCAGCAATTTCAATGGAAAATGATTTGCCTGAAATTGCCCATCAAGTCAACCCTAACTTGGAAATTATTTAGTCCCATTTATTTATATCAATTTCATAGTTTTAATACAGTTGGCCTGTTATAAAAGTTGAAGGGTAAAATAAGTAACACTTTTAAACATGAAGCAGAAATTCAACATACTGCCAATCACCAGGAAACAAAGTAAACTTACTTATTTACATTGTTTGTATGGGCCCACATGATGTTTTGGCCACAGATCCCTATAAAATTGTAAAGAGGTAACTTCACATTTCATAAAGATCTAACTGAAAACTACATTATCATATTCCTCATATCTCTCATTCTTCTTTCTTCTAGGGTACATTCCATTAGTCTATCCAATATCAATATCAAAATCAAAGACCTATAGTTTCTTGGGTTTATCCTTGTACATTAATATGGTTTAGAATAACAGTTATATTTTAAAAGAGTCACTTGTTTTATATTCATTCATAGTGTATGTGTGTCGCTGACTAGGCCACCATTTGTTGGCTATCCCGATTTGCCCTTGACAACATATTGGTGAGAAGCTTCTTGAGCTGTTGCAGTCCATGTGGTGTAAGTACTGTTCATGAAATCTAAGGACCACCTCTTGGAAACACCTGCTGAACATGTGGTCAGAGATGCAGCAAAGATTGGGCTCATTAGTCACGTAAGGGCTCACAGAACTCATGATCAATGGCATAGAATTTTCTAGGTAGACAATATTCTCATTGGTGAGAGATTGCCAATGAGGAGTACTCTTAGTGAGGGAGTTTGAGTGTAAGCATTAGTGAAGGAATGGTGAAAGTCAGGATGGTACGTGGATTGGAGGTGGGATGCTTCCACGCATCTGCTGTCCTTGTCCTTTGAGGCATTAGAAGCTCCTTAGTTCAAAAGATACTGTTGAAGGGATCTTGGTGAATTGCATTCGAAACCAAATATTCTGCATAATGTTATAGCCTGACATCTGCCTTTCCCTTCTTATACTAATACCTCCTTAAAAAAAGGTAGCATTTTTCAAATATTCTGTAGTTTTGCAATCAAAAGTGATATGAGAATACACAAATGCTTGATAAAATACACACTCTATAGAATTACTGCATTTATTGGCCTTATTTATGATGCTGTGGCTGGAATTCCCTTAGTGTTTGGCCACAGCATCACAAGTACGCCCTGTTATGATCCTACCTTCTTCCACACTATTTCATCATGCAAATGCCATGATTTTAGCTTCCCTAATAGACAGTGCTCCTTACAATTTAAAAATCTATCTTTATTGCACTCTCTATACAAAGTTAGCATAGTCTGCCGTGAACAATTACCTTATTTAGATATAATGTTGTACACTGGATTTAAATGAAATTCCCATTCCCTTATCTATCAATCAGATGGAATAAAATATTAAACACTAGGCCTGGTTTATACAAACTGAGACCACTAAAGGAATTTATTAAGTATTAAATAATTTATAGAAGCAAATATGCAGACAGACATTAAATACATAAATACAGTAAATGTAATATTTTACATACAAGTTATCAACACAATTTAATTTTCTTCCATCTCCTGCTGGTAAATTCAGGAGATACTCAGCCTGTCATTACAACTACACTGAGTTCAATGCTCAGAAAGAGACTGCTTAGCCCAATTGATGCAAGTGGTGTTTATGCTTTACAGAAGCCTCCTTCCATTATATGTTGCTCTACCCACGTCTTTCTGTGCCTTCATGTATTTAGCTAACTTGCTCTTAAATGCATCAAATTAAACCAGCAACCTGTTTACGAAATTGTGTACCTAATTGAAAATGGGCAAGTACCTGAACCAAAAAATTATAAGCTCTGAAATTTATATGTTAGATTCCTTTGATGTAAGTGCAATTCCACTGAAGAAGCAAACAAAATAATTTAACAGGCGAAACATAAGCACGTGATGGTTGATGGTCGATGGTCTTTGAGGCTAAACTACAATATGATGTGAAACACTTAGCTTAGGCAGAAAAAAACGGGACCTTTTCAAAGTATAACTATTTAACATACAACTGTTAACTAATGAAACTTCCTTTCCTGGCATTGTTACTTACTCCACTCTCTATTTTTTAACTTCAACTTCCTGCTCTGTGTTTACCATTGGCTGCCTCTTTCAATTTTGATCTTTATTTGCAGTCATAGAGTCATTGAGTTAGACAGCACAGAAACAGACCCTTCAGTCCAACCAGTCCATGCTGAATATAAACCCAAACTAAACAAGTCTCACCTGCCTGCTCTTGGCCCAAATCCCTCCAAACCTTTCCTATTCATGTATATATCCAAATGTCTTTTAAATGTTGTATTTGTACCTGCATCCACCACTTTCTCAGGAAGTTCATTCCACACGCGAACCACCTTCTGTGTAAAAAATTTGCCTCTCATGTCTTTTTTAAATTTTTCTCTCACCTTAAAAATATGCGCCTTCATCTTGAAATTCCCCATCCTAAGGAAAAGACAACTACCATCAACTCTATCAATACCTCTCATTATTTTATAACATTCTGTCAGGTGGCCTCTCAACCTCCCGGTGAAAAAATTCCCAGCCTTTCCTTATAACTTAAACCTTCCATACCAGGCAACATCCTGGTAAATCTCTTCTGTACCCTGCCCAGCTTGAAAATATCCTTCCTATAAATGGGCAACCAGAACTGAAAACAGTATTCCAGAAGAGGTCTCACCAATGTCCTGTACAACCTCTACATGACTTTCTAATTCCTATACTCAAAGGACTGAGCAATGAAGGCAAGCATGCCAAATGCCTTTTTAACCACCCTGTCCAAATGTGACGCAAACTACAAAGAGTTATGTACCTTTACCCCTAGGTCCCATTGTTTTACAACACTACAAGGCCCGACCATCAATTGTACAAGACCTATCTTTGTTTGATTTACCAAAACGCAATATGTCGCATTTATCCAGATTGATCTCCATCTGCCATTTTTCAGCCCATTGACCCATTTGATCAAGATCCCTTTATAATCTTAGGAATCCTTCTTCGCTGTCCACAATGTCACTAATTTTGGTGTCATCGGCAAAATTACTAACCATGCCTTCTATATTCTTACCCAAATCATTATATAAATGACAAATGAAAGAGGACCCAGGACTAATCCCTGTGGAACACCGCTGGCAACAGGCCTCCAGTCTGAAAATCAACCCTCGACCATTACTCTCTGTCTCCTGCCATTAAGCCAATTATGTATCCAATTGGCAAACTCACTCTGAATCCCATGTGACCTAACTTTACTAATTAGTCTACCATGCGGAACCCTGTCAAAAGCTTTATTAAATTCCAAATAAACAATGTCTACTGCTCTGCCATCATCAATAATTTTGGTAACTTTCTCAAAAAACTCAATCAAGTTTGTGAGATATGGTTTTCCTTGCACAATCCATGCTGACTAGCCCTAATCAATTTTTGTCTCTCTAAATATCCATAAATCCTATCTTTTATAATCACCTCCAACAATTTACCCACAACCAAAGTCAGATGCATAGGTCTATAGTTCCCCAGTTTCTTCTTACGACCTTTCTTAAACAAAGGTACCACATTAGCCACCCTCCAGTCCTCAGACACTTCACCCGTAGTTATAGGTAATGCAAATATTTCTGCAAGGGGTCTTGTAATTCCCTCCTTTATTTCCTGCATTGGTCTGGGATACATTAGATCAGGTTCCGGAGACTTGTCCGCCTTTATATTCGCTAAGACCTCCCGAACTACATCTTCTGTAATGTGAACTGTTTTTGAAACATCAAAGTTTATTTCTCTGCATTCTCTAGATTCCATGTCTTTCTCCACAGTAAAAACCAACGCGAAATATTCATTTAGTATCTCTCCCAAATCCTGCGGTTCAACACAAAGATGATCTCCTTGACCTTTAATAGACCCTACCCTCTCTCTAGTTACCCTCTTGCTCTTAACGTATTTGTAGAATCGCTTTGGACTATCCTTAACCTTATCTGCCAATGCTACCTCATAGCCCGTCTTTGCCTTCCTGATTTCTTTCTTAAGAATGCCCCACACTCTTTATATAAATTAAGCGATTCAATTGAACCAAGTTGTCTATATCTAAAATAAGACTCTCTTTTATTTTTGACTAGAACCTCAATATCTTTATTCATCCATTGTTCCTTAATCTTACCAGCCTTACCCTTCACCCTAACAGAAACATGATGCCTCTGAACTCTCAGCATCACACTCTTGAACGCCTCCCATTTGACAGATGCCCTTTTACCTAAGAACAACCTACTCTAATCAAGTTTTGAAAGTTCTTCTCTCATACCGTTAAAATTTGCCTTTCTCCAATAAAAAACTTTAACTTCTTTGAAACTCTTATCCTTTTCCATAACCTTTTTGAAACTAAAAGAATTATTATGGCTACATCCCGAGTGTTCCCCTACTTTTACTTCAGTCACCTGCCCTACCTTTTTGCTCTAAAGAAGGCCTAGTTTTGCTCCTTCTCTAGTAAGAGCATCTACATATTGATAAAGAAAAATTTCTTGAACACATTTGACAAATTCTTCACCATCCGAAACTTTAACACTATGGTAGCCCCAGTCAATGTTTGGAAAATTAAAATCCCCCATTGTTACAGCCTTATTATGCCTACATATATCTGAGATCTCCCTAGATATTTGTTTCTTAATTTCCATCTGACTGTTGTGGGGGCGCTATTGTACAATCCCAAAGTGATCTTTCCTTTCTTATTTCTAATTTCTACCCATATATTTTCACTGGATGATTTTTCAAAAATATCTTCCCTTGTTACAGCAGTAATGTATTCCTTAATCAAAAATACTCCCACCCCCCTTTCATGCCTCCTCTCCTATCTTTACTATAGCATCTAAAACCTGGAATATTAAGTGGCCAGTCTTGTCCATCTCTCAGCCAAGTTACTGTAATAGATATGACATCCCAATCCCATGTTTTTAAACACACTCTGAGTTCATCAGCCTTACCTGTAAGAGACAAAAAACTGTAGATGCTGGAATCCAAGGTAGACAAACAGGTGGCTGGATGAACACAGCACGCCAGTCAGCATCTGGAGGAAAAGAGCAGTCAATGTTTTGGGTATTACCCTTCTTCAGGACTGGATGTGGCGGTAGGGGGAGCTGCAGATAAAGTAGGGGGGAGGGGTAGAGGCGGAATGGTTGTGAAAGGTGGAGACTGGTTGTAAGTACGACCTGGTTGATCGATGGGAGGGATGAATCCGTTTGGTGGCTGGAAGGGAGGGTCAGAAGGTGGAATGGAAGGGAGGAGATGGGGCTGGAAGGGGAGGCAGGGCTGGGTGGCAAGTTTACTTGAAATTGAAGAACTAAATGTTGAGTCCTCT
This sequence comes from Ginglymostoma cirratum, assembly GCA_024137785.1. Lineage (NCBI taxonomy): Eukaryota > Metazoa > Chordata > Chondrichthyes > Orectolobiformes > Ginglymostomatidae > Ginglymostoma > Ginglymostoma cirratum. The sequence goes on along the minus strand of JAHRHZ010000095.1, from coordinate 4,258,000 downwards.
GGGTTATGGGGTGCCCAGGCAGAAGATAAGGTGTTTCCCTTTTTTGACCCCTCCGTTTCCATTTCTGGTGACAGCTTATGTACCGACATTTACTGTAAGTCCACAGACTCCCATAGCTAGCTAGACTACACCTCCTCCCACTCTGTATCCTGCAAATCCTCAATCGCATTTTCCCAATTCCTCTGTCTCTGTCGCATCTGCTCTGACAAGGAGACGTTCTACTCCCAAGCATCCTGGGTGTCCACCTTTTTCAGACAATGTTTTTCTTACCCCCTCTGTCATCCACACAGCCCTTCACCATGCATCCTTCATTCCCCTTCCATAGCTCTTAACCAGCAATCCCCTCCAAACATAATAAAGATAGGGTCCCCCTTGTCCTCACTTTCCATCCCACCGACCTCCATATCCAATGCATCATCCCCAAACACTTCCGCCAACTCTAATTAGACCTCACCACCAGAAACATCTTCCACTCCTCACCCCTATCTGCCTTCTGCAAGGATCATTCCCTTCGTCACCCCTTCGTTCATGCCACACTCCTCATTAACCATTCTAACCTGACCGGTACTTCCCCCTCTAACCGTAAAAGATGCAACACCTGCCCACACACCATCTCCCTCATCTCCATTCTAGGCCCTAAACAACCCTTCCAAGTGAGACAGAGCTTCACCTGCATCTCCTCCAACTTAATCTATTGCATCTGGTTGTCCCGATGTGATCTTCTCTACATTAGTGAGACCAAATGCAGACTAGGTGACCGTTTCACCGAGCATCTCCGCCTGGTCTATAACGGCCAACCTAACCTCCCGGTCACCGCCCATTTCAACCACCTGTCTCAATCCCCCTCCGACATGTCCGTCCTCGGCCTCCTCCAGTGTCATAGTGACTTGAAATGCAAATTTGAAGAACAACACCTTATCTTCCACCTGAGCACCCTACAGCCTGCAGGACTCAATAGTGAGTTCTCCAATTTCAAATAACCTTGCCACCCATCCCCCACCTTCCCTTTCCATTCCACTTTCTGACCCTTCCTTCCGGCCAGCAACCAGATTCATCCCTCCCATCAACCAACCAGGTCATACCTACCACCAGTGTCGACCTATCATCACCATCTCACCTCCACCCCTTCTCCCCTCTCCTTACCACCACATCCAGTCCTGAAGAAGGGTAATGCCCAAAACGTTGACTGCTCCTTTCCTCCAGATGCTGCCTGGCCTGCTGTGTTTTTCCAGCCTCCTGTTTGTCAGTCTTACCTGTACGACACCTTGCACTGAAATAAATGCAATTTAGGTCTTCAGCGTTACTACATACTCTGACTCTCTTTTGTCTTTCTTTTCTAATTGACATGCTCTCCTCACAATCATCCCCATCAATCCTTCCGTTTACACTGCTACTTAGAATTCCTCTATTCCCCCTCTCTATCAGTATAAAGTCCCCCATAATGGAATGAACAAATCTCCCTTCTAAGGTATTGGTCCCTTTCCAGTTCAGGTTAGACCCATCGTTTTTGAACAGGTCTTTCATATCCTAAAAGACAGTTGAATTGTCCAAAAACCTGAATGTCTGAACAATACACCAGCTCTTCAGCCATTGATTTATTTCCTTTATCCTTCTGTTTCTTCTCTCATTTGAGTTTGTTATTGAGAGTAAACCAGAAGTTGCTACTTTTACGGTTCTATTTTGTAATCTTCTACCTAACTTCCTAATTTCACTCTGTACTGCTTTAATCTTTTCCTTAAAAATATCATTCCTACCAATGTCTACAATATTTCTGTCTTCTCAATGTCACTTCTAACAACATGTTTGAAACGTTTAGAGACGTGCTTAATCCTAGCTTGGGTCCCTGGCATCCTTTCCTGTGCCACTCATCGGCCTGCTTCTCCAGACTCTAATTCTTGATCCTAGTCTCTGCTCTCAATTCTATAATCTTAGTCTCTTCTTCTGCAACCACTCCCACTCCCCCACTCAAAGCACAACCACTTCTGCCAAACTCTTTGCAGACCTCCAGCCCAGATCCTCAGCTTCACTGCAGAGGTTTGATTCTTCCTCTTGATCCCCTCTCCAGATCTTGGATTCTATCATGCGTGCAGCTCCAACACCATTCAAAAAGCTTGACCATTCCAGGACAAAGAAGCCTGCTTGATTGACATTACATCCACAAATGTTCACTCCTTCTACCAACGATGTTCAGCAACAGTGTGTACTATCTACAAGATACACTGCAGAAATTCATCAAAGATCCTCTGGCAGCACTTTCCAAACCCACAACCCCTTCCACCTAGATGAACAAGGGTTGCAGATTCATGGGAGCACCATCACTTGGAAGTTCCTCTCTAAGCCTCCCCCAACTGACTTGGAAATATACCACCATTCCTTTACTGTAGCTGAGTAAAGATTCTGGAATTCCTTCCCTAAGGGCATTGTGGGTCAACCCACAGCAGGTGGACCATCGTGGCTCAAGAAGACAGCTCACCATCACCTTCTCAAGGACAACTTGGGACAGACAATAAATGTTGGCCAGCCAGTGACACTCATATCCCATGAGTGACTGACAAAAAATACTCAGCCTCATTTCTGGACCCTGGTCTTGGAACAACTCTGAAATTAAGATTAAAATATTATTGTATGAATGGCCTGTTCTTCATAGTTGAAGTTAAACATGACATCACTAGAATACAATGAGTTACATTTCAGGTGCAATGGGGTCAGAGATGACGACTCAGTCTAATTTGAGTACAAAATGATCTGTTGTATGATGGACATTTATTCATTGCTCATACAGAGAAAGGTTTTGGATTTGCAGAGTTCACATTTCCTGTGGGCCAGTGACACTCTGTTCATAGAGAATGGCACCTTTGTTGGTGAGACTGGCATATATCGAGCTTCTGCATGAGACCTTTCCATAAGTTGAGGTGATATTGAATCATTGTCATGACACATAAGTGCTTTTATGCATCTCCATGTGAACATTCGACTTCCTCAAGAGGGAAACCAGGGAATTATAGACCAGTTAGCTTAATATCTGTGGCAGGGAAATCGTTGGAGTATATAATCAAGGATAGAGTAACTGAACACCTTGAAAAATTTCAGTTAATCATGGAGAATCAGCATGGTTCTCTGAAGGGTAGGTCATGCCTGACAAATCCCATCATGTTTTTGAAGAGGTGACAAAGTGACTGAGGTAAATCAATGGATGTTGTTAAAAGGATTTTGATGAAGTCCCACACAAGAGACAGTTAGCTAAGGTGGAAGCCAACAGAAATGAGGGCAAATTACTGACATGGATAGGAAATTGGCTGAGAGGCAAGAAAACAGAGAATTGGAATAATGGGTAAGTAATCAAATTGGCAGGACATGACTAGTGGTATCTTTCAGGAATCTATGTTGGGGCCTCAATTATTCACAATTTGGACAATGGCCTATAAAGTCAACTTTGCAAATTTGCTGATGACATAGAATTCGGCAGCACTGTTGACAATGTTGATGACAACATAAAATTACACCAGTATATTGATAGATTAGGTAAATGGGCAAAGCTGTGGCATATGGATTTTAATATAAGAATGTGTGAGGCTAACCATTTCAGACTGAAAAAGCATAGATCAGAGTATTTTTAACAAGGCACAAAGTGGATGTCCAATGAGATTTGGTGTTCAGGTGCATAGCTCTTTAAAATGGCATGAACAGGTGCAGAAAATAGTTAAGAAAACTAATGGAATGCTGGCCTTCATATCTAAAAGGACTGGAGTGCAGGGATGCAGACGTTAAGCTTCAGTTATACAAGACTCTAGTTAGACCCCACCTACAGTACTGTGAGCAGATCTTGGCACCACACCTTAGGAACGTTGTTTTGACCCTGGAGGGAGTTTGATGCCGGTGTACAGGGATGATATCTTGCATCATGAACTTTAGGGGTTAAGTTATGAGGAGAGATTAGACAAATTAGGCCTTTATCTTTATCTGCCCTGTCTTTCCTTTGTAATTGAGGTTTTCAGGATTTTATATCGCCCCTTAAACTTTAAATCCTACAGAATAAAGGCCTAGAGAAGGCAGCTCACCACCACCTTCTCAAGGGCAACTAGGGACAGGCAACAAATGCTGGCCAGCCAGTGATGCTCACATGAATGACTGAAAAAAATTACTCAACCTCATTTCTTGACCCTGGTCTAGAGAATTAAAGTTTAAGGGATGATGTAATATCCTGAAAACCTCAACTACCAAGGAAAGACAGGGCAGATAACGATAAACTATTTCTACTGATTGAAGATTCTAGAACCGGGGGCACAGTCTGATTAGGGCCAAGATAGTCAGGTGAGATGTTATAAAGCACTTCTACATGCAAACAGTAGTGGAGATTTGGAACCCTCTTCCACAAATGGCACTCAATAATAATTCAATTGTTAAATTTAAATCTGAGATAGTCAATTTTTTAGTAAGCAAGGGTATCAAGGGATATGGGCCACAGAAGGTGTAAGGAGTTGAGCCTTAGATCAGCCAAGATCATATCAAATGGCGAAGAAGGTTCAAGGAAATTATGACAGTTATGTTCCTAATTAGCTTGCCCTAGAAAGGCTCCTTTGGCACGTGCTGATAATGCCTTCTGACGACATATCCAGCCCATCTTACATGGCCTGTCTTCAGGAAAACATGAATCGTCAGTTAGGAACAGAACAAAGGCCACTCTGAGCTTAACTATCCTACTACTGTTCTAATTTTCAAGTAACTGGTCTAGAGAGAGTGCTGGAAATGTAGGTAAATCTGTGGACTGCTTCAAGTTTTTGACCATTGATTGTGATAGTCAGCTTGACATACTGCATTTGCGGTACAGCTTGGTATGTAACTTAATTTTTTTTGATGTTGGTGGATAAAAAGGATGTTATCACTTGCAGATGACAGGCAGGCCATGCTATGTTGCATTTGTTGTTATGAACACACTTTTAGGGCACAATAATTAGAGAAAATAAAGTCACAAATGATGGCTGCCTGAACTTCGGATTTAGTTTGCAATCTTCTCAATCTGAAGATTTTGTCTTCTGTACATCATCCTGACATGAAATACTTGAGAAAGCATAGCTGAAAATATCATTCTGAATAGGGTAGAAACCAAAGATAGTTTTGTTTCAATTCACTTGTGCCAGAAGATTCTCCACATCCAAGACACTGGCAAGAACATCTTTATGGAATTGCTGTGCTAATGTGGTCATTTTCTCTGGGTGGCCAATATTAGATATGATCTTCCACATGACTAATTGTGCCAAAGGTGTTTGTCAAATGGACAAATGTTGAGTTCAAGTTAGAGTTCTGTTCTTGGCAATTCTCCTGAAGGTGCCTTGCATCAACATCATGTCAAATACATTATGTTTTTTCTGATGACATACTTACTTTCTGGTGTATGGTTTTCTGAAGGATGCAGTGTCAAGATCTGTAGCATGATTCTTAAAGATATTTTACCAGCCATGCACCGTAAGGAGTTTTGGATTTCTGAAGAATGGATTTCTAGTTCCACATTTTCTGGAATATAATTGTGGATTTTTCAGCAAGTACTGTGCTTCTGAGGTTGAATATTTTACCTGGCATTCCACGTGACCTTGATGCCTTGTTACTTGACAAGAGAGACGACACAAGTGTGGAGCTGGAGGAACACAGCAGGCCAGGCAGCATCAGCGGAGCAGGAAAGTTGTTGTTTTGGATCAGGGCCCTTCTTCAGAAATGGGGAGGGGGAAGGGAGCTCAGAAATAAATAGAGAGAAGGTGGGGCTGGAGAAGGTAGGGGGGATGGTGATAGGTGAGTGCAGGTAGGGAGTGGTGGGGATTGGTCAGTGAGGTGGGAGGGACAGATAGTTGGGAGAGAAGATGGGCAGGTTGTGTCAGGTCAAGGAGGTGGGGATGAGAGGGAGGGTTGGTCATGGGATGAGGCTGGGTGTGGGGAGATTTTGAAACTGGCAAAATCCACATTTAGGCCATTGGGTTGTAGGCTCCCGAGGCAGAATATGAGGTGCTGTTCCTCCAGGTTGCGGGTGGAGTCATTGTGACATAATAGAGAGAGAGGGGAGGGGTGGGGCTGAAGGGAAGAAGGGTGCTGACCGGAAGCGTCAACTTTCCTGCTTCTCTGATGCTGCCTGGCCAGCTGCGTTCCTCCAGCTCCGCAGTGTTGTCTCTGACTCCAGCATCTGCAGTTCTTACTATCCCTACTTGACAAAAGACCTTTTTTTCATGATCTAAGCTTGAAGCAGTGTCAGCAAATGATGAATTGACTTCAATTTGGGCCAGTTAGGAACTGGCTTATCATTGGCCATTGAGGATTAAGTCAGCTTATTGTTGAAATAATTCAATATTTCTCCAGGATTTTAGTCTTATCTATGATCAATGTGGTTTCATCAGTATTGAGGACAGGCAAATTGTCTTCAGAGCAGCATAGAAGCACATAGCATCACTTTTTGTCTGTATATGATTATATTTCTTCTGCTTTTTTGTGCAGTTAATGGCTCTACATATCCTTAAGCTTTGTTGGTATAGTTTTATGGATGTTGTTGAAAGCATATTTTTCTCATAGCAGACATTTTTTTGTTAGACTGTAAAAATATGGTGGTTCTCATCTGGCAGAATTTGAATTTCCTCATTGCTTTCAGCAAACCTGTCTGGTGCATCCAGATAGCGGGTGTCAGATACGTTCTCGGATGGTAGAGTGCACCAAGTGACTGGAGGCTATGTAGTCACCCTCTACACCATGAAAGATAAACTGAAGAACATTTAGCTGGCTATATCTATTTTGTGTTTTGTGATATTGAATCTATTTTTAACTCTTTCCCCAAGTATCACCTTTTTCGGCTTATGAATGGTGAGCTTAGAGAAGCAATAACTTTCTGATCAGTCCAACAATCTGATCTGCAATGTCTTTGATCATTCTTAGATTCTTCCTGCCATTTCTTCTAAATAAAAACATGATGGTATAGATATGAGCCTTTGTTTGATAGTAGCCCCACAAGCCAGTAAGTAGCATCAACGGGGATTATATCACAAATAAACTAATTAATCTTTGTTGCAACCTTTCTTTGAATTTATGTTTCTTTTAATGGAGAAGATCAAGAATATTTTGCCTCTTGTGAAGACCCCTTTTATTTTTGGGGCAGTGGACTTCAAAAATGGAAAATATGCTGTTTTAAACCAAGGAATTGCTGAAGATGTTGCAGTTTTTAAAAAATGAGTTACTGAAAGACATTGTGAATTGTATCTATAATGTTGCCATCTTCCAAAAGCAGGGGGTGAATACTAGACACCTCACCTATGTGGGCTTGTGTACAGGGCAGTTTTGCCTAGTGATATTGCTTGGATTGTTTTTGTCAACCAGGAGCAGTTGTGTGTTCAGATGTACTCAGCATAATAACAACTTATTGGTGGTTCCTGGATGAGTGGTTACAGCTTTGTGTTCAGACAATATAGCTTTTTAAATTTTAAAGCTCCTAAATCTCTGTCATTTTCTCCTTCTATGAGTGAAGTAAAAGAAATTCCCAAGCAGCTAGTGACTCTCGTCCTCTGTGAATTCTCTTTTTGAAAGAAAAAAGATAAGAACTACTTTCAGAGACATTGAAAGGGTGAACCCTCAACCTGTGAATAAAAGTTTGAGAATTGATGTGTCGTGAATTGAAAGGAACTAGAAGGGAAGTGAAGTCAAACATCTCATCAAGTATCAGTCATATTTCTGATGAGAACTGTACTTCATTGACATTATTTTTGTTCCTTCTCCACCCATAATATTTGTACCTTTTCTTGTCCTTTTGTGACTGTTTATACGTGTATGAAGTTTTATTAAATGGAGTAGCATATAACTTATAGAGGAGCAGGAAGGCTGATGTTTCGGGCCTAGACCCTTCTTCAGAAAGGCTTGAGGCTGCTTGGCCTGCTGTGTTCATCCAGCTCTACACCTTGTATATCTCAGATTCTCCAGCATCTGCAGTTCCTACTATCTCTGCATAACTTATTGAGTTAAGTTAGTAATTCATGTTTCTTTATTGCCGTTGTTTTAAATCAATGTCTTTGCAATAATTAGCTGTTTTCTTATTAGAATAGAAACGTGGTGAACGTTTTATTTTATCATTAGTCAGGTAAATTGGGACTTTGATTTTGACTATATCCTTTTACATTTGTGATGACTCTGGGAATAATGGGGCTTGATTTCCAGTGTATTACCCCAATTAGTTGTGACAATCTTTAAAATTCATTGTTAATATTTAATTATTAGTAACTCATTTTAAAAGAAATGAGTTGGGAACCATTCGGTTCTGGAGATTTATCTCACTTAAGTACTTGTTTTTTAATTCATCACCATCTCTAGTTACTGGTATATTAAATAGAATACCTTTCTTATAACGGCTTACTTCTGAGTCCTTCACATCATTGGTATTCTGTCCATTTCCTTAATAGTGAAAATGGAAATAAGTTATCCTAAGAATAGGTGATATATCCCTCATGCTGACTTCACCATTAAGACATTTTATCATCTTAATAAGAATGTGGGTAGATTAACTTGGCTGTCTATCCGCAAATCCCTTGAGTGCATTGAGGGTTAAAAATCTATTGATCATAGTCTTGAAGATAGTGAATGACTAATCATCCACTATCTTCTGGAGTACAGAATTCAATAGGTTTGCAGACCTGTAAGTAAAGGAATTTCTCATCATCGCAGTTCTATATGGTTGACACCTTATCTTGAGATTATGGTCCCTAGTCCTAAATGCTCCCCCGGGTTGGATAGTCAACATCTCAGCACTTGCCCCATTGAGACCTCAAAGAATTTTATTTTTGCAATGAGATTACCTTTCACTCGTCTAATAATATGGACCTATTCTATGCAAACTCTCTTCCTTGGACACTGCTCATTCCAAAAAGCAATCTAGTTGCATCTTCTATAAAGCAAGAATATTCTTCTTTTGCTGAGGAGACCAAAATTGTGTTCACTACTCCAGGAGGGGTCTCCAAACCATTACATATTACAAGAAGACTTTGTTACTCTTTTATTTTGAATGGTTTGCAATAGAGGTTAACATACCATTTGCCTTGTCAATTGCTTGACATACCTGCATATTCACTTTCCATGATTTATATACAAATGTTAATTTGAGTCCGAGCCATTCAGTAGGACAGAAAACCAAGACACCTTCCTTTGTAGTTAGACTTTACTGATGACTTAGTCTTAACCGTTCCTTCCACCCCACAGTGATTTGAATGCTTCTCCAATCTACTCAGACAATTAATAGCCATGTCTGTTTCTTTAACCTTAAATACATGAACAAATAATGTGATTAACTTGACCTTAACAGATTCCTCTCTTTTGTTTGAATTTAAGCTTTTGATAATGATCATTTCAATACTTATCAAAGAAATAAAATGATGAAATCAGATACTGGCCTGAGCAACATGGGCTTGGGCTAGGGCTAGATATGTAGCAGAAGCAATGAGAAGTCCAGGAATTCAGGAACATCTAAGGACTATTTTTTGTGCTTTTGCAGTGTGGTGAGGTGAGTTTATTAGGCAGCTGCAAGTTGCCCATTGAGATGGATTATAGATTAGTAAATGCCTTCTTAATGCCCGATCCCACTTTATTAATTTTCAGCTTATCTTAGCAAATGCATCCAACAAGTTAAATGTTGAGAATTCTTGACATGGAAGTCACAACAGGTGCCTGGTAATTTCAACACATCATTACCTGCAACCAGCTTCCATGTTGCTCAGCACCAAATGACATCTCAGGACACAATCCATGGGCAGCAGTTGCACACATTCCTTATCAAAGAACATTAGCATCTGAGATTTGCAAACCCTTCATGACTATTGAGGCATCTCAGCAATTCAGTTGTAGGCTGCTTCTGAAGCTCTGACTTGCATTGCAGGGTACTCAAGCAACTAGCATTGAGCGGATGTGACAACGACACTTTGCACACAGCATCAGGCATCCAGCTGGACCAGGGTGTATCTCAAGGCTACTCATTTACTCTCTTAGTACTTGCTCATGTAACGCCTACCTGCCTGTTTGTAGCACCCATGCTTATCTTGCCATGCCATGCTGTGTCCGTTAGTCCATTGGCACTTCAGCCATAGTCAAAACTATCATCGTTGTCATATTGATGTGCTCTTGCAAAGACACACAAACAAGCTGCTTGTCAGTGGGGATTTGTGGGTGGAGGGGTGGGGGAGCGGGGACAACATCTTGCTGTTCGGCACAATGAACATCAAGTTAATACCTGCAGCATGTTGTATGTTTATTCAACCAAATCGCCATATCAGTAATTGGGTGGGGGCTAGTCCTTGGTCTAATTGAGGAGTGCCAAAATCTGTTATGGGCACAGTCCACACAGTCCAGGGGTTTGGTCACAGTTAATTATCCGCTTGGGCAATTGACAGTCAGGGGATATGCCCAACTACAGTCCAGAAAGTGTGCGAACAGTGGGTCTTATAACTCCAGCGTCAGTAGTCATGGCAATTACAATTACATAATTTAGTCAGGGAGCTGCAAACAGACTGGGCAAGGGTGTAGTCAGTCATTTCTTTTTCTGAAGAAGGGTCTGGGCCCAAAACGTCAGCTTTCCTGCTCCTCTGATGCTGCTTGGCCTGCTGTGTTCATCCAGCTCTACACCTTGTTATCGCAGATTCTCCAGCATCTGCAGTTCCTACTATCTCTGAAGATATGGTTTTTCTGCTTATACCAGTGTGGGGGAGTGGTGCTCCAGACACAGTGTGCGGCATCAGTCTGGTGTGCTGTACTCTGCACAGTTGGACAACAGTGCAGTTCTGATGCTGAGCAACCGGAAGATTGTTACAGTACATCCAAAGGAAAGGATGGGAACATGAGATAAAGAGACTATCGTTAACTGTGTAAGGTGCCACAAGCCTGTCATGACCTGATTTACACTGATTCCAGATGAAGAGAGATGAATGCAACAGACAAATGTGTAACGCGCAGTAGTCATTGGTCATGATGCCAGCATTGGTTTGCATCGCGTATGTAAGCTACAACTTTTATTGGTTTTGTTTATATTTACGTTTGATGGTAATAAATAAAGCTTCACTTGGAGTTATCCAATTTGTTGTGTATATATATCTTGTTCCCCTACTGGATAATGACCAGATGTGGGTCTCCAGTGGCAGCTGGGCAGAGTAGTGATCACAAAGAGATGATGCTTAGATGGGATATAGCAACAGACAGGTTAACTGTATGACCCGGTGATTTAATATAAACAAAGGTAAGATAATGTGGTTGTATATGTGAGCAACATAGCTTTTGTGACTGCTTCGCCATAATGTTACTGATGAGGGGTATTGAGAAGATCGCCAATGCTAGTTTAGGTGCACGGTGGCCTTTCAAAGATGGCACAAGCACACGGGATGGCAGTCTTTTGACAGATATCCTCTGATGGTGAGTTATGCCAAGAATGGTGCATTTTAAGATGCAGATAGAATTAGGAATGACGGACACGGCGGCGGTTTAGGTTGTTAATGAGGTGTATTGCTAAGATATAACGAGAAATCATGCTGGGTCACACAGTGAGAATTTCTTCAAATATCTTGATGCAACTTTAACAAGCAAAAACAAGTAGCATTCAGCCCAACATGTTTTCATTTTCAACTTCATTGCACATTATAATCCAATCAATCATTAACAACTCCCATATTCGTTATTCTTTCGATGTAGTTTCTTTTCCATGTGTAGAAAATAATTATAAAGAAATTAAAGAAATCATTTATTATCCATATTCTCATAACACAATATTCTATAATCTGATCTCAATGTTCCATGTTCTCAACAAAATACAAGACATCCCTTTTCAAGGACATCAATGATTATCTAGGGCATATATGTCTCTTTACAAAACAATCTGACAATTGGTCATTGCATCAACCCATTTTACTTTCAAAATATATTTTCTTTCCAATATCCTTCATACTAGCAAAACCAATCCCCAATCTTTTATATTTATTGAATGAAAATTGTCCCTCAGAGAATCATTACCCACATCCTATTCTATAGGCAATTTTTGTTTTCACTCACATTGCCTCTTATATAGGATTTCATTCAGAATATTAGACAAGTACTTATCCCAGTATTTCAGCAGCTTAGGTCCTTTTAATTACCTCTCTTCATTTACTTGGTTTCCCAAGCCATTACGTATTTATTATTATTTTTCATCAAGAACCTGATGAACTCTCCCCTGCCTGAATAGTCATCTGAAAGACTGGCATAAAATAGACTAAAATTACTAAAATAGACTAACTTCATATCTTATGGATTCCCCAAGGCTGGTACTTGAATGCACATTTTTCCAAATTTAAATTATTGAATGTTTTATTTACTGTCAGAACGTTTTCAGTTACATCATGTTTCATCATGGTAACATGTATGATTACATAAATGCCTGTTTAAATTGACATTCACAATCCCATGAATGTTTTGCATCTGATATGATTGTTGGCATGTCACAAGACAACAGACAGACTGGCATATTGATTCTGGGTCATTTAACTTAATTTTTCAGCCTAAGAAAAAGAAATGATATCAGTGTACGGGGAAAAAAAGTGGATCTTTGAAAAACATAATTACTAAATACTTTATTAATTATCAGGAATCTGTAGAACAAAATTAACTGAATGTATTTTCATAATTTGCTCATATTTGTTATCATGCATCTTAGAAATGGCTGTTTACAAACAGGCAAACCAAACCTTTCACTGTTTTTTTTGCAAGCATTAACACATTGCAGTAAGCACATTTGCAAACGCCTCACTCTTTTTCTTAATTTACTGCACTAACTAAGCACATCTGCTTCCTGCAACTAGGGCAAGTAAAGAAATAAACAGTCACATTGTTCATTGGTCCAAAACTCCCTTCCTCACCTGACAAACAGTGACAGTCATAAGAGCACTGCCGATCACAGGCTCATCAGTGCCCATCTGTCCCCTGTAGGAACAGGTTTGTGTGATAAATGAATGTAATTACAGATACAGATCGCTGTTGTTGCCTAATTTGTATCTATTAGGCGAAATCCTGCATTAATTAAAGTGTACAAACTGATAGGGACATTTGTGTCTGCATTTTTTGGCAGACTGGAAAATAAACCACAGTATAACAGTATAATTATTTGGAGTGTAGTATTAATGAACACACTTTACTTAATAATCATTGGGACTATATAAACCATCATTTGCTAATCTGACTAATATGGAAACTAACAAAATTGTTGTATGCATCAGACAAAACAAAATTCACCCACAAATAAATGAGAAGACTTGTATATCATATGAGTACATACACTGGATCGAATCTTAAATAGGAATCTATGTAATTTGTATAATTAAACTTATTCCATTCCAATTCTACTCTGATATTTTCACATTCCAAAAATTTAACCAAATGGAATGATGGAAATGGATAAACTTATTCTGAGGATTAGCCTTGGCAAATATATTGACAGAAATGCTCAAATCCATATAGTGTAAAATAAATTATGTTCTGGGAGCAAAAGTAGATTCTTCTGCATTGTGTATGTAATTTAGCCTGTAAACACACACACCAGACTTATTCCTTCCCAAAATTGATGATGAATTTTGTGGTAGGTGGGTCCTGGCAAAAGATGTACTAATTCCAAAAGGACTGAATGTCAACTACTTGCAGCATAATAAGGGTAAAACCTACTAAGTGTAACCACGGTTCAGTCGGTAGCACTTTCAACTCAAAGTCAGAAAATTGTTAGCTCAAATTCCAGAGTTGAGCGCAAAAATCACAGTTGATACCCTAGTCCAGTATCACCTTTCAGCTGGGATGCCAAAGCTGAGGCACTTGTAAAATATCCAATGGCAGGGATGTTATCTCCAGTAATATTCATTCAACAGTAAACATCATAAAAAGAGATTATCCAATCCTTGTGAGATGGCTGTTTGTGGGAGCATGCTGTGAACAAACCATATGTCCTTTATTACAACAGTGGCTACAATTCAAAAACACTTCACTAGTTTTAAAAAGTGGTTGTGAAAGGTGTGACGTGAATTTCTTTTTATTTATTCATGTGACATGTGTTTCACTGGGAAGACTAGAATTTATTGACCATCCATAATTGCCTTGAGAAGGTAGTGATAAGGTGGCTTCTTAAATTGCTGCAGTCCAAATGGCATTGGTACACCCACAATTTTGCAAGCCAAAGGATTCCTGGATTTATGGGTTCACTACTGCCCTTCAGGGAAGCAACTCTGCCATTCTTAATTGGTCTGGCATACATTTTATTCCAGACCCACAGCAATATGGTTGTCTCTTAAATGCTGCCTGAAGTGGTCAAGCAAATCACTCAATTGTATCAAACCACCACAAAATAGAAAGAATGAAATCAGATGGACCATTTGGCATTGACCTCGGCACCACATGAACAGCACACTAATACTGTTGACACAGCAAAGTCCTTCTTACTAACATCTGAGGGCTTTTGCCAAAATTAGGGATGCTAGACTAGACAGGCAACAGCCTGACATTGTCATACTCATAGAATCGTACTTTATTGAAAATATCCCAGTTACCACCATTACCATCCTTGAGTATGTCCTGACCTACCAGCAGGACCAGCACATCAGACATGGTAGCACAGTAATAAGTACTCAGGAGGAAAATGCCATGGGATTCTTCAACATTGACTCTGCATCCTGTGAAATCTCATGGCATCAGGTTGAACACTGGCAAGGAAATTGTCTACTTATTACCCTTAAGAAGGTGGGTAGCTGATGAATCAATTCTCTTCGATATTGAACACCAATTGGAGATTGCAAGGAGGATGGCAAGGGCACAGAATATACGCTGGCTAGAGGCCTTCATTGTCTATCAACAAGAGAGGCTTGGTGGAACCGCTACTGACTGAGCTGGCTGAGTCATAAAGACTGTATCTGCAAGACTGGTCAGACAGGCCCAGATCCTGTGAATCAATAAATTAAAAATTTTGACATAGTGACAGTGAAGGATTATGTGATCATACTATGGCTTTAAGAGGTGTATTTTGTCCTTTTTTTCATGAAGAGAGGTTTGGAAAGAGATGCCAAGCAGGCTGTTCCTAACGAATAAAGTAAACAGCTTGTGAGGCCTTGGTTATTTTTTCAAGTTGGAACAATAGGAGCAGCATGAATGGGTGGGCCGTCTAGCTCCCACAGAATCAGGATTTTGGTCTAACTTTCAGTAGCTTTTGCAGTTTGGAAACTGCTATACATCTCTCCCTGCTACAGCAAAATGTTTGAGTTCTCCCTCTCACACACACACACAAAGTTTTCTAGAATTAGAATTAGAATCCCTGCAGTGTGGAAACAGGCCCTTCGGCCCAACAAGTCCACACCGACCCTTGGAACATCCCACCCAGGCCCACCCCCCTCTAACCCACACACCCCTGAACACTATGGACAATTTAGCATGGCCAATCCACCTAGTCTGCACATCTTTGGACTGTGGAAGGAAACCGGAGCACCCGGAGGAAACCCACGCAGACACGGGGAGAATGTGCAAACTCCACACAGACAGTCACCTCGGGCTGGAATTGAACCCGGGACCCAGGTGCTGTGAGGCTGCAGTGCTAACCGCTGAGCCACCGTGCCGCCCTTCTCTTGATGTTCTTTCTCCCTGGTATGGAGAATTGCATGTGAGACAATCTATTTTACTGAATTTGCCTTTGCCATGGTTGTGTTTATGGGATGTTACTATACTTGAACAGCTGTTCAGTAGTTAAATATTTTATTCTGTTAAGGTCGCCAATTGAGTTAGGTTATTCTAATTCTTCTTTCTTTTGTTTCTATCTAATTATAGTGTAAGAAAAAAGTGTGTTTTCCTTCAAGCGTGGCAGTCTGATCAATCAAATTACATCTGGAACACAATGTCCTATAATTGCCTTTAAACTAAGGAAAAGTTGGGGTTGAGGCTATCATTTTAATACATTTTAGGGGGCTTCGTCTGGTCCATAGTAATTATCAACACAATTCCAACTCAGAATGATGAAATTTGCAGATGGTAGTGCTCCTGTGCATATGTTGCTTTTATTTTTCTAGGTGGTAGAGGTATGGATTTGGAAGATGCTGTTGAAAGAGCCTTGGCAGGTTGTTACAGTCCATCTTGTATATGGTTCACATTGCTGCCAATGTGCACCAGTGGTGGAGGGTATGAACATTTAAGATGATGATTGGGGTGCTGATAAAGCAAACTGTTTTCTCCGGGATAGTAATGAGCACCTTGAGCATTGTTGGAGCAACTCTCATCCAGGTTTCTGAAGTGACTGGGTGCAAAAGTTACTTGTTATCAATGGCAGGGGAAAGGGCATTGTGAAAATGCATGCTGACTATGCCACTTGTTCGGGGTTCTTATTCTAAATTCTCACTGATTAATGGAAAGATAAACCTGATATTATCAAATGATTCCCATAGACCCTGAGAGTTACATAAGAACATAAGAACTAGGAGCAGGAGTAGACCATCCGGCCCCTCGAGCCTGCCCTGCCATTTAATAAGATCATGGCTGATCTTTTTGAGACTCAGCTCCACTTACCTGCCCACTCACCATAACCCTTAATTCCTTTACTGTTCAAAAATTTATTTAGCCTTGCCTTAAAAACCGTGGAGTTGATTCCTCCAGGGTTTTGAAAGCCTGTTGCTATCATGCTACTCTTCCATGTAGCCTGAAAACACATTGTATTCAACATTGGTGTTTTGACCAATGATTTATTTGCAGACATTTCTTTTGGCGGGGGTGGCTTAAGATAATACTGATGTCCCTTTTAATTCTAGGCAGCAAAAAATTGTGTCAATTGTTTTAAAATATTGGTGCAGAAATTGTGATTAATTATGGTCTGTCCTCTGAATTACTACTCAACTACTTCTATTAAAACAGGCCATTTCTCTGGAGTAAGGAAATCCTTGTTCAAGGATTCAATATGAGGAGCTATGCAACATTTAGTATCTGATTAGACAAGAGTTGGTCAGCCTGAAAACACATTTAGAGTAGTGAATAATAACGAGTCACATATATTGAAACAACTTCACAGAATGGTCATAGGGTACAGCTAAGTTTCCTTGGATATTCTATGATATCATCAAATTTTTTCATATGTCACACATGAGTGCTGGGCAAGCAGATAGCCAAAAAGGCCATCATTAATGAATACTGCAGTGGCAAAGTGCATAATCCACGCATACTAGGTTTCATGTTCCATGTCCAACTATGAACAATTGTTCTTTCTTCTCAATTTTCCAGTTTGGAGAACATTGACTGCAAACTCTCATTTGTTGCTTTTCTCCTTGACCTGGATTAGCTCCTTGCTCAACTGCTACCGTTTCCTCTCCCAAAATGTTTTTCTGCTGCCTTTCTGGACTGAAAACTATGCCGAATGTGTCTTAGTCGCCTTACATCTTGCTACATGCTGTCTGTGAATACTCCAAATGTCAGAATAACTGAGTTGTCCACAGAATCACAGAAGTATTACAGTGCGGGAGGTTGTCATTTGGTTTCTCATGTTTGCACTGGCCTTTCAAATGAGCATCATTACCTACTTCTAATTTCCTACATTTTTCCCCATCCCATTGCACATTATTTCAATCCAAGTAATCATCCAATACCTTCTTGAATGCCTTAACTGAAACTGTCAACACCACACGCAGTGCATGCCATACCTTAACTATTAAGTGTGGAAGAGTACTTTTCTTGCAGATTTGCACCTTTTGTGCATCATTTTAAAACGTGCTTTCTGGTTCTTGATCCTTTAATATGTGGAAACAGTTTCTCCCTATTTACACAATCAAGCCTATTCATGGTTTTGAAAACCTGCATCAAATCTCCTCTTATTCTGTCTGAGGAGAACAGCCCCAATTTCTTCAGGCTGTCCTCAAAACTGAATTTCTCATCTCTGGAACCATTCTTGTAAATTAATTCTGCACTCTGTCCATTGCATTCATATATTTCTTATGGTGGTGCCCAGAATTGTTCACTATGTTCCAGCTGAAGTCTATCAAGTGTTTTGTACTGTTGCATTTACAAACCTTTCTATATTTGTATTACCTAGCTGTGCAATTTACAGTGAGGTCAGCAACATGACATCATCCTTGGAAGAATTCTTGCCTCACTTCCAGTGTTGTAATGGCACTGCTGAAATCATTCCTCATAAACCAGCTGAAAAGAGTTTCAGAAAATAAGTAAACCATATGTTGCAGATGCTCAATTTCCTTTGACTAAAATTATCTCTCTAAAAGCAGAAGCTTAGCAGCTTATTCACTGTAGAAGCTTTTGAAGAAACTACGCATATTTACTATGATTGTCTAGAATTATCAGCTTACTTTCAAATTTTTCTGCCTTGAGTTCAAGTGCAATGGGAAAATGTACTGTAAAGAGAAAGCCTTGCTTGACCAACCTCAATAAATATTTTCAAGAGGTAACAGAGAGAAATAAGAATATTGCAGGAGATGTAATTTAATTTTATTTTTAAAATATCTTTGATAGGATATCACAAAATTGACTGATGAATAAGGTCAGAGAACGTATAGCCAGGGGACAAATAGCAGAACGGATAACTGCCTGGTTTTGAGACACAAAGAAGTGATCAATGCTGGGCCCACTGATGTTTAACATTTATATTAATGATTTAGATTTTGGAATCAAATCATGACTTCTAAATTTGTAGATGAAATCAGGTCAGAGGGGTTGATCATCCACGCTGAGGAGGACTGCCACAAATTACAAGATGAAATTAGAATTTTGTGAATGGGCATACAATCAACAAATTAATTTCAATATGAATAAATATTATTACATTATAATGGTGTTACATTTTGATAAGAAAAATAAACAAGGGTGTAGTACTGAGAAGATAAGCATCTAAATACGATGGAGGAGCAAAGTGATCAAAGAGTACAAAGTACAAAGAGGTAAAGGAGATAAAAGGTACTGCAGATGCTGGAGAATCCGAGATAACAAGCATGGGGCTGGATGAACACAGCAGGTCAAGCAGCATCATAGGAGCAGGAAAACTTGACGTTTCGGGCCTAGACCCTTCATCAGAAAAGGATTTTCTGATGAAGGGTTTAGGCCTGAAACGTCGAGTTTTCCTGCTCCTATGATGCTGCTTGACCTGCTGTGTTCATCCAGCCCCATGCTTGTTATCTCAGATTCTCCAGCATCTGCAGTACCTTTTATCTCTCCTGCACATAGCAATTGCTATCCTTTGTCAACTGTAAGTTTCTCTTCTCTCAGTAGATATGCTCTCAATGCAGAATCTCAATTCTGTCATTAATTAGATCATCCTTTAAACATGTAAATGCACAGGTTTCTGCAAGACGAATTAATTAAGTTACGTACTGATCAATGTGTTCCTTTTCACTTTGATCCTTAACGGTGAGAACACACCATTCGTAGAAATGTTCACGAGGTTCAAATCACTGCCTTTGACGCTTTTAAAATTTCTGCCTTTTTTTCTCTTCAGAGAGATTTAGAGTGGAACACACTTTGAAACATTCTTCCTAACTGTGGTGAAACTGTAGTGACCTGTAAATTTTGTTATTTGTTTAATAAATCTGTTGCTATTTCATATTTCTGTCATCGCCATAGAGAATAATTCCAATCCACTTCATACCCACTGTTACTTGAAGGAGAGTGGTTAGGGGAAATGTTGCAGTTACTTTCACTGAGCCAAGGTTTTAAATGTGGCTTGCTTCATTGTTCTTCTGGAAGTAGTAAGAACTGCCAATGATGGAGTCAGAAACAACACAGTGTGGAGCTTGAAGAACACAGCAGGCCGGGCAGTATCAGGGGAACGGGAAAGTTGACGTTTTAGGTCAGGTGCCTTCTTCAGAAATCAGATTTTTGAAGAAGGATCTTGACCCAAAACGTAACTTCCTTGCTCCTCTGATGCTGCCTGGCTTGCTGTGTTCCTCCAGTTCCACATTGTGTTGTTCTCTTCATTGTTCTTCTGTTTGTCTAGAGGCAGCTCACAGTTCTATACATACATGTGTCTGTCTGCCTGCAGCTGTGCTCTTACAGCTCTGCAACACTCACTCCACTAGAAATGAAGTGAAATGCTTTCTCTGAGAGTAGTGAGACTTTGGAGCTCTCTGTTTCAGATGGCAGTGAGAGCAGGACCATTGAATATTTTCAGGTAGAGAAGGATGGATTTTTGTAGGCTGAGAAATCAATGGTGATTGGTGGTAGATAGGATTGTAGGTTTGGTTTTTATAAGTCACTTCCTACACCATTTGTCATGTGTGTAATTTGGCTGTGTATTCAACATGAGGTTTGTAATGAAGTGAAGTTACCATCCTGTCGACAATGCGTTTACCTCATGGTGGAGGTCACATGATCATATGGACTAGGATGGGCATTTGGCCTGTTTGTGTTTCAATTCAAACATTCTCCACATTCTCAGTCATGCTGCCCTCTTGCTCTCCCACAGTATACTCTGGGGTGAGAAGCTCGTCTTTCTAACTTACTTGTTTCACTTCACTGACAAATGAAAATCTTCTCCATCATTAAGCCAGTTAATGGCAGCTTTGACCTGAGGGTCAAGTAATCACTTCCCACTGAGGATGTGCAGCTGCAAAGTGCTGAATGGAATTCATTATTAAAAAGATCTGAACACATTCTTAATGGGTAAAAATATCAGCTTTGTTCTCATTTGTAGCTAATACCAATTTCTGAAGTGGGATAAAAACCCATGATACTGTTAAACACATTCTGTGTGTTAGAGCTTGCTCCTGACTTGACATCACCCTTTACTCACAGCTACATTATCACCTCAGAATTGTTTGTATTTTTGATCAGATTTGGGAGGGAAATGGTGACAAAGTGCTAATATCAATTGGTTAATAATCCTTTGGCCCAGAGTAAAGCCTTGGACACACGGGTTTAAAATCCCACCAGGGCCCCTGGAGCAATTTAAACTCAATTCTCAAAATCTCCATCTCAGTGATGGTGACTATGAAACTATCATTGATGTCGTAAACACCCAGCTGCTTCACCAATTCCCTTTAAGGAAGGAAATCTGCTGTCATTACCTGGTCCAGTCTACATGTGACTTCAGACCCACAGTATGGTAGATTCTTACATGCCCTCTGAATGTCCCAGGAAGCCACTCAGTTCCCTATGTTCATTAGGGATAGCTGAGAAATACTGGTCTTTCCAGTGGCACCCACACGCCATGAAAGAATAAAAAGAGAAAAAAAAAAAATCAGTAAATGTTGCCGTTTCAGAAATTCCAGTAATTGAGGTACTGGTATGGTCTCAATAAAGTGAAGAAAGGAAACAATGGAACTCAATAATGAAACTGGGCACAGTGTATCAACTGCAGCTTTAGTTTATGATGTCAATCATGGGATGAATCACAGGAACATAAATCAACAAAAATTTAGGTTAAACCACATCTGGGATCCTCGGAGGAATGATCAAAACTAACTGAAAGAGATAGATTGCAAAGGCCATCTTAAAGAAGGACAGGAAGGTTTAAGTGGGGAATTCTTCCCCATGGGCCTTTTGCAAATCAGTCCAGCCAATAATCAATACAACTTGGAAATTTTCAAAAGGTTTCAATTAAAATCTTTGGTAGTTCTCAGGCTGGAGGAGCTGACAGAGGTGGGGTGGAGAGAGGCCATGGAGAGTATTGGGATGAGGATTTTAATATTGAAAGTTTTGGGACCAATGCAGGTTGCTGATTGCAGAGATGATGGGCCAATGGAATTGAGTGTGAGTTAAGATGCAAGCAGAGTTTTGGATGACTTCAAGTTTATGAGGGTGTACAATATGGGAGACTGGCCCAAAGCTCATCGAAATATTCAGGTTGAAGGAAAACAAAGCATGTTGTGCAATATTGTATCAGAGATAAAAGGTACTGCAGATGCTGGAGAATCCGAGATAACAAGCATGGGGCTGGAT
>JAHRHZ010000095.1:4141011-4235685 GCA_024137785.1 Ginglymostoma cirratum | reverse complement strand
GAAACGTCAAGTTTTCCTGCTCCTATGATGCTGCTTGACCTGCTGTGTTCATCCAGCCCCATGCTTGTGATCAAAGTACAAAGAGGTATTGAGTTGGACGATCGCCATGATCATATTGAATAATGGGGCAGGTGTAAAGGACCAAGTGGCTTACTTATGTATCTATTTTCTAGTTTTCTAGGTTTAAATGTATAAATCAATGTTAGTAGTGAAGAACTAACATTGTCATTTAAAAGGAAACAAACCGTGCACTAGGGCTTGTTTGTAAAAGACTGTAACTAAAAAGCGAGTATGTTAAAACTTAACTTACATCGGACCATGGTTGGACCAAACTTGGAGACGGTCTACAATGCTAGTTACCAGACAACAACATTTAGTACAGAGACAATATAAAGTGTGGAAAAAATATTTACAAGGATTGCATAGAAAATGACAGATGATGCATTCAAGAGAGAATGAGCAGACTGCATGTTTTCTCTCAAAATGTTAGTGCTGAGAACTCTCCTAATAGAGGTTTTTAAAATTGTGAATGGTTTTGGGAGAGAGATTACAGAGGGAATGTTTACGTTTGTGGGGAAAAAAAGACTGGAGGTCACCAATGTAAGACAGTCACTAAAAAGTCAAATGGAGAATTCAAAAGTAATTTCTTTATCGCGAGAAAGATAGTGATGTCACATGAATAAATCCATAGCTCCGAATTGGTAATACAAAAAGGTGCATTCAGCGATCAATACTGATTTACTGATTTTGGCAAAAAGTTTTAAAAGGTTTGTTAGCGCAAATAGATGTCTGTAAATTAGTAGCTAACGATTTTATATACATTAACACATCAAACCAATTCTAGGAATGATGGATAAAATATTAGCACCTCCATCCTGTGAAAAAGAAAATGAAATTACAATTAAATCTACGAGCAGAAATTTCGTTGAAGCTGTGGTAAAATGTAGGCTGTATACTATAAAACATTTGTTACATGGATGGTACATTCACTGAGTGTCTTTGAATGAGGAATCCTCAAGGATTTCATGTGCAACATGCATTGATTTGTTTGTCACAGAGTAATACAGCACAGAAACAGATCCTTTAGTCCAATCAGTCCATGTCGACCACAACCCAGACTAAACTGCTCCCACCTGCCTGCGCTTGGCCCATATCACTCCAAACCTTTTCTATTTATGAACTTATCCAAATGACTTTTAAATGTTGTAACTGTACCTGCACCCACCACTTTCTTTGACAGTTCATTCCACACACGAACCAATCTCTGTGTTAAAAAGTTGCCGTTCATGTTCTTTTTAAATCTCTCTCATCTCACTTTAAAATATGCCCTTAGTTTTGAATTCCCTCACCCTATGGAAAGGGCCCTTCTCATTCACCCTATCTATGCCCCTCAACCACCTACGCTCCAGTGAAAATAGTCCTAGCCCTTCCAGTCTATTTTTATATCTCAAACCCTCCATTCTCAGCAACATCCTGGTAAATCTTTTCTGAACTCTCTCCAGTTTAATAATATCTTTCCTGTAACAGGGTGACCAGAACTGCACACAGTACTCCAGAAGAGGCCTCACCAACGTCCTGTACAACCTCAACATGACGCCCCAATTTCTATACTCAAAGGTTCGAACAATGAAGGCAAGCATGGTAAACTCTTTCTTGACCACCCTATCTACCTGTGATGCAAATTTCAAAGAATGATGTACCTGAACCCTGAGGCCTCCCTATTCTTCAACATTACCCCATGCCCAACCATCAATTGTTTAAGTTCTGTCCTTGTTTGTATTATCAAAATGCAGTATCTCACATTTATCCAAATTAAACTCCATCTGCCACTCTCGGCCCATTGACCTAATTGATGAAGATCTCTGTAATCTTGGATAACCTTTTTCACTGTCCACTATACCACCACTTTTGGCAATTTTGCAAACTTACCAACCATGCTGCTCATATTCTCATCCAAATAATTTATATAAATGACAAACAAAAGTGGACCCAGTACTGATCCCTGTGGAATAGCACTGGTTAGAGGTCTCCAGTCCAAAAACAACCCTCCACCACCTCCCTCTGTATCCTACAATAAAGACCATGCCCACTGTTGGATTAACAACCCACTTAAGGGACTCAGTTGGTGGCAGAATGAGAAGGTTGTCCACTGACCATTCAGCATGAACTCAATCAGAGCTTTTAGCAGGGAGGTGGCAAGGTCTGCTTTCAACACCCTCCTGCTTCAGTAAATGCTTCTCCAACTTTAAACCCGCCGTGAGGAAGGGCATTAGATTCTGCCCAAAAGATGTTTGCAGTAGATTCAATTGTGACATTTAAAAAGGAAGTAGATTGCATATTTGGAACGAAAATATTTGTGGGGATACGGGGAGGGAACAGAGGAGTGGAATTAACTAAATTGCTCAAAGATCCAAGAGTCCCAGAAAGCAAATTGATTGCCTACTGTGCCGTTAGACTTAATGATTCTATTTATATTTCAACTTAAGCCAATGGCAAATTTGTACATCTAAAAGTATTCCAGAAAAATATTTACTAAATAACATTAAAGGTAAATCTGGTGTATTACCAAGATCAATAAACAGTTTCAAAACAGGACATGAGTTTTTTTTTTCAGAAGATCAAAAGGCAGCCACTATTATTGACTTTCCACAAAATAAAAGGTTGTTTCTCACTACTCAAAGGAAAATTTAAGTTGCAATTCAGAAAACATAAATCAGGCCAATATAAAAGACAGCTGCTAAAGTTCAGATCAGAACCAAAGGATTGCTACGGTGCAGAAACAGGCCATTTGGCAAATTGTGTTTGCATTGGCTGGTGGCTTAATGCTACTCTCTGTAAACTTGGCTGATAACCCCATTACACAACCCCTGACTGAGGCCAAGTGTAGATGCAATACAGTCCATACTTCCACCAGGGCCATCATAGAAATGAAATGAAGATCCATTGCTTGGATCGCTGTGGGGGAGTCTTGCGGTAGTTCAGCCCTGCAAAACTGGAACAAGAAAAGTAGGGATGTGATGGATGTGAAGAGCCATGAGAAAGACAACAGACTTTCAATAAGGAAGATGAGGAAGATCCTGTAGGAAGGTCACATTAAGCATGATGTAGTGTTGAAATGTAAGGCGTAACAAGCTAGACGGACTTAGTTGACACCCTGTTCCAACAGATCTGAGATGTGCGAAAGGGTCACTCATTGACTATGAATTTGTTGTTCAAAAGGTAAGGAGCTCCTATTTGTTCCCAGAAGCAAATGCAGCATTCTTTTCTTCATTTTGTTTTTGTTTAATAAAAATTAATGGTTTAAAACGTTTTGAAGGCTTTCCAACATGTGATGCTGCCACATTGACAAGATGTCATGCTGCATCGAGCATTAGCGAAAGAATAGCACTCCCTTAGGGTTCTAACATCGTACAGCATGAAGTATGGTTGTTTGTGTAGCTTGGTTCTTGTACTTGTAATTACAATGAAAATTGACCAGACAGGTGCTGATGTTAAACAATAATATTTATGAATTTCAGCTTCTATTTGTGACAAGATGTCATCCGTGCCATCTTGATGCCCTCAGAAGCTGTTCTTTCCTTCCCACTCCTAAGTGCGAGGTGATGCACTTTGGAAGAAGAAATAATATGAGGGATTATTTAATGGATAGCAGGACACTGGGTAACTCAGAGGAAAAGAGGAATCTTGGGGTAATTATTCACAGATCCCTGAAGTCACCAGAGCATCACAGAGGGAAACACGCCATGATATTCCCTGAAATTGACACTTAGCCAGATTTTCATGAAATTTAGCCCATCCTTCCTAAAGTGTGGCACCGAAAATTATATGCAACTCTCCAGCTGAGAAGCTACTACTGACAACATACTCCTTGAACTTCATATTACTGCATTTTCTCTTCTGCAGTGGAATTGCATACTAGGTCTCAAGAATACAGAAACACAAAGGTGCTCACTCTAGTAACAATACCACAACATTTTTTCATTGTGCTTAGCTTGTTTATTTGATTGCACAGTATCTTTTGAATTGTTGTACTTGCAAGTGCAGTTTGTCCAAAAGGACATCTCGTGAGCCTTACAAGCTATCCAATCCTTTATTGTGGGGATTATGTCACAATATTGTGGCTTTAAGAGGTATGTTTTGTCCTGGTTTCTTTGAGATAGAGATCGGGACAGGTGAAGAGAAAATAAAAAAAACTTGTGAAGCCTTGGGTGCTTTTTGTTTTAAAAGTTGGAACAATAGAAGCAGCCTGAATGTATGTGTTCAAACTCCAGGATTTTTAGTTAGCGTTCAGCAGGTGTTGCTGGGATCTTAGCAGGGTTGGAAGCTGCAGTAAATCTCTCATACCTGCTACATTCTCTCAGAGTTTTGTTGATGTTAATTCTCTTGGGCTACTGCAGTTGCATGTGACATAATCTGTTTTTTGAATTTGTCTTATGCAAAGGGTGTGTTTATGGGATGTTACTGTATTGGAACAAGTTGATTAGTAATAGTTACTGTATCTATTACCCTGTTAAGTTTTTCAGTAGAGTTAAGTTATTCCAATGTCTTCTTTCTTTTGTTGTATTTTAACTATTGTGGATGAATAAAGTGTGTTTTGCTTTAAATCCAGCAGTTTGACCAATTGAATTGCATCTGGAATAAGACACCTTACATTTACCATTAAAATATGAAAATGTTAGGGTCTAAGTTATCTTCTGAATATTTTGAGGAAATTTAGTCTGGTCCATAACAATTAGATCAACATTAGTGGCATAATAATCTGCACGTATATTGTTCCTTTAGCCTAGTGGCATGTTTGAAATCATTTCCTAGATTTGAAAATAACCACATAACAGGTGGTGAACAAAAGTAGTAATGCCATAGGGACATCTGTGGAGAAGACACAGAATTGTGAAAAAATGAGTGAATTGTAATTGTCAAAAATAGAATAGTTAGATGTGGATAAGAAAATTAATTTCACCCTCTGGTGGCTACCTGTAGTTTGCACATTCTCCCCCTGACTGCGTGGGTTCCTTCCGGGTGCTCTGGTTTCCTCCCACAGTCTAAACATCTGCAGGTTAGGTGGATTGGCCATGGAAAATGCAGGGTCATAAGTTAAGAGTAGAGGATGGATCCTGGAGGAATGCTCTTCAAAGGTTCAGTGTGGACTCGATGGGCTGAATGGCCTGCCTGCACACTGTAGTGATTTTATGATTCGATGAAATTGAATCCCAACTCTGACAAGAGTTTGGAGTTTAATGCAGACAAAATATGGAGTAGACAGCCAATCAGCTCCAAGGAAATGAGGTGATAAATTGAGTATTATTACAAGGCACACATTTAACTTGCACTTCATGTTTCACTGTGTGTGGCTATGTTTCTCAGGTCTGGGAAAATCAGGCACTCAATGGAGGCGAGGATAACTGCAGAAGGAAAAGATCCTTTTCAGCACAGTTGGTAGGCCTAGCGGAAGAGAAATGCTTTAACTTGGATTACCCACCAAAGGCCTGACACCACCATCAACACCCCTAGACTTCAGGCATTCCTGTCCAAACTTCTGTTTTCTCAAATATATCTTAACCATCTCTATCAATATTGGGGCCAATATATTAGGAATCAGTAATTGATAAATGGATGGAAATTAGGACATGACAAATTAGCTTGCCTTTGTTTCTATTTTGCTCCATTTCCTGCTGCATTCTAGTTTCTATTCCCCATGGAAGGTGCCACATTGGAGAAAGAAGCAGCTGGACTGGAGTTGCAGCTGACTCATGCTACCAACTCATTCACACCAAATTCAGGCACTTCCAGTGTTCTGCATATTCTGCTCCTGAGCAGGGAAGAGCAAGGAAAAGCAGCACCAGGAACCTGTGCCTGTTGAGTGAAAAAGACACACATTCACTAATCACAAATCCTTTCATCAGAACTAAAAATCAAGGCACTGATGTGTATTGACGTGTATAAATCCATATTTTATGTACTTTCAACTATTCATGTATTCATGTACAACAGTATTCATAGAATTTAATTTCATTTTGATTTGTTTCAGAGAACAGCCATGTGGATAGTCAGTAAAATAACATTCATGCCAATATCCTTGCGTATTAGTAATGAAATAGGTAAACGATGAAGCAGTAAAAGTCAGTACTGTGTTAACATGATGGATAAAAATCAAAAGAATTGTGAAATAAGACTGAATTATTTATCACCTAATTTTTGTATGATATGGTTGTGTGGTCAGGTAACCCATCCAGTAAATTGTTACAGAAATAAGAGACAATACGGTGTGGAGCTGGAGGAACACAGCAGGCCAGGCAGCATCAGAGAAGCAAGAAAGTTGACATTTTGGGTCAGGACCCATCTTCAGAAATGGGGAGGGGGAATGGGGATGGAAAATAAATAGAGAGGAGGGGTGGGGCTGGGGAAAGTAGGTGGGATGGTGATTGGTGAGTGCAAGTAGGGAGTGGTGTGGATTGGTCAGTGGGATGGGTGGGGCGGGAAGGTGGGAGAGAAGATGGACAGGTTGTGTCAGGTCAACGAGGGAGGGATGAGAGGGAGGGTTGGACATGGGATGAGGCCGGGAGTCGGGAGATTTTAAAACTGGTTTAGGCCATCGGGCTGTAGGCTCCTGAGGCAGAATATGAGGTGTTGCTCCTCCAGTTTGGGGGTGGTGTCATTGTGACACTGGAGGAGGGCCAGGATGGACATGTCACCCTGACCAATTCCCACCACTCCCTACCTGTACTTACCTATCACCATCCCACCTACCTTCCCCAGGCCCACCCCTCCTCTCTATTTATTTCTCAGCTCTCTTCACCCCTCCCCATTTCTAAAGAAGGGACCCTACCCAAAACGTCAACTTTCCTGCTCCTCTGATGCTGCCTGGCCTGCTGTGTTCCTCCAGCTCCATACTGTGTTGTCTCTGACTCCAGCACCTGTAATTCTTGCAATCTTTGTTCCAGAAATAACATGTTTTCATGAGCATGTATTAAAATCTTGACATGTGGAAGCCAAGTTTAAAACTTGCTGTCTTGTGCAATTTGCAAACTGCAGAGTTGCAACAGTGTTTTCATGCAGCCAGGCTTCGGACAATCAACTTCTCATTGAAACCAGACAGGCCTGAAATTGCCAGACCAGGTGTGAATGGCAACATGGCTTCAGAAAGAACCGTTGTGTACACCTCCAGTGAACCTGTTCTATTAGAAGAATGTCACACAGGTGTGGTGGCACACAACTCATTAGGAGGCCAGACGCACAGTGTGACAAGGACAGCACTTGATAATTGAAGTTTTAAAACCATGTTTTGTGACCTCCAAATGGAAAGTCATCGCCTCATTGGATTTTCCTGCCTCAGCCCAATACTAGAGTTTTGGACATAGAGCACAGAATCTTTGAAGAAGTTACAAAAGCAGAGGGAGCCGATGCTTCAGGTTGCCCCATGTCCAGCTGCCTACCTCATGGGGAACATCATCAGACTGACCAGACCCAGAAAACCACCTTGGTGAGATGGCCCAAAGACCAGAGCAAGCCCTAGTCAAGAGGGGAAGCCCAAATTGATGACTGCAGATCCTGAAACATCAGACAATCCTCAAAGACTGAGGAATAGGATATCCAAGCCTTATTAAATGGGTATTACCTGTCTTTTCAGACAAATAGTTCAAGTACAGCAGTAATCCCTTGGATAGGATGT
Source organism: Ginglymostoma cirratum (assembly GCA_024137785.1). NCBI lineage: Eukaryota > Metazoa > Chordata > Chondrichthyes > Orectolobiformes > Ginglymostomatidae > Ginglymostoma > Ginglymostoma cirratum. Next base: position 4,228,016 of record JAHRHZ010000095.1, on the reverse strand, counting down.
ACCGAATTCTTTGAAGAGTGTGTCAGAAGTAGATAGTTAGTATAGATTTTAGACTGTTTTCTCAGAAATTTGGGACTGTTTACTAAAGTCTCCTGTAAAGAGTTTGATGGAGTTTAATTAAAGTACAATAGTAAAATCTGATAAATATTGTTTCTCCTTCATAAGGTGTTCAATAAAGGTATGTTGGACGTTCCCTTGACTCTTGTTTATCTCACTGCGTAACATGCCTGAGTTAAAAAGGGTCACAGCGAATCAGTTAACATTAATTAGGGGTACATTTACCTATTTTTCACTTTACAGTCATATTGAATTAGGACAATCCAGATGATATTAAAGTTAGATTCATGATCAACAGAAAATAACAATGTACATGATTCCAGTGATCCATTACTAATTGCTAAATAGAGAGATTACACGAGATATTTGTGAAAGTAAAGTTCATCATTTGGAATATGATTTGAAAGCAAATTTAAACACGAAGTCATTGGAAGGCATAAAACAGAAAGAATTCCCATTATGTGTTCTCTGAATGAACACTCGAGAAATAAAGGATATAGAACTACTACTTTGGAGAATGTAATCACAGCAGGAGGTTATAAAACAAGAGAAGATAAACAGAAGATAGCAACTGCAAAAAGACTTTTTAAGAATTTGAAGGATTCTCATTGGAGCTGTAAAATCAAACTAAAAACAGAGTGCTTAGGTATGTATGACTAACAGTGGTATGAAAATACAATACCATGAAGGTTCAAAAAGACAGTTTTGAAGCATTGAAATCAAGGGTGCTACATATGTATACTGAAAATTGTCAGGCTCATCGGAATGACAAACAGCAACATTTATTTTATTTCTCATCTAATTGTTGAATAGACAATTAGACATCAATCAATACCTTTAAACAATAGAATACTGTTTCTTATTGCGTACCCAACTCTATTTGCTAAAATTAAATTAATGAGTTAGTTGTAAATGAGCTTCTGCTCGGTCCATCCATCACTCCACCATCATTTACTCTGGTCTTGTTACTTTATACTTGTATCATTGAAGAATTAACAGTAAGTTCTGTTCATTATATTACGCCCTATGATCAAATATGGATTTCAAAATAGGTAAAAGACAGATGCTGATGGGACATGCAGAATGCCAATATTCCACCCTTAACATTTCTTAAACCTCTGGGGTTGGTAAACTGTTTTGCTCGTGATTCAAATTGCATAGCTTCAAAATAAAATTCAGCCACTAACTATGCTGAATGTTAACATGCTAAAGAATTGCAATGTTAGTACAGATAATTTTAGCGGTGGTAATTTAGTTTTCTGCCTATACGTAATTTTAATAGGAGACATTCATTTGCATTAATAGTGTTGGGATAGCCACAATCCCATTGCATTATTTTACTTTCTGTTAATACAGAGTGAAAGAAATCAAGAAAACCTGCAAAATTAGAAGTATAGTTCACAATGGTGGAATTAGCATCCTAAAGTGGTGTTTCTCCTAATTTACAGATGTAAGATCCAGCCTAATGTCTCCAAACCTATGCATGGTAACAGTCTTGACACTGGAGTGGGAAAGAGAATAGGAGACCTATGATAATACTCATTATGCTCATATCTGTAGCTAAAATTCTGCATTTTATTTTGCTTATTATGCTTAGATAAACTACTACCCTCAAAAATTTAGAATAAACTTCTCCATTATACGGAACACTCAAATTATGTTACTAGGCATTGACCAATAAATTTTCAACATTGTGCAAAAACTTACCATGGAGAGTGGTACAATAGCACGGATGTCTTTTTGGATCACTGCCAACTCTGTTACCACTTTGTCCAAATCTGGAGGAGGGTTTTTCCCACGGTAGTCAACATGCCATTGAATACGTCTTGTCACTGACTGGCTGGTAAAATTTTCCATCTCGAAATTCAATTGAATGATTTCGTTGGGCTGAACACTTTCACTGCTAAGAAATCAGAAGGGGAACATAATCAACTTAATTTTATATTCTGAAATTAAACAGCTTAAAACGGTTTTAAAAGTATGAATCCTTCAATTTATTTACATATTTTACTTCCATCTGAGCTTAGAAAAAGTGCCGCTAATCTTCATGTACTCTCAAGAACCACTGAACAGCTGTGTACTCAAATTAATTATTTTCCAGAACCACAAACTGTAGGCTTAAATTTCACATGGACATTGTTGCCCAGACCCCCACTATCCTCAAAAAGTCAAAGGTGAACCTATCTCCACTTCGTACAGCAGTTGGGCATTTCATTGGCTCAAGGTGTAATCTCTGCCCGAAATCGAGTCGTTGACAGCAGCCATACAATTGTGTGGCCAGCAGTTCTCTAGACCTAGTGATGCCAGAGGAAAGATAATAGACTACAGCTATTGTAGGTAGTCCCTCCCACATAAGAACCAGGCATGAGGTTCTCGTCAGGACCAGGCTGGTAGGACTGGGAAAGGGAAACAGAGGACCGAATTAGGGAGATAAGTTTGGGGAGGCACCTGTATTGGATGCAGGTTGCCCAGGTCGTAGGTATCCCTTTATTCTTCAGCTATCTACAATGCTGCAAAGTTCATCACACAGGCTTTACAACCCTAGTCATTGGTAAAGCACTAGCAGAGGTGGTAGGCCTTGGACATGGAGCCATTGCCATGTCACCCAGTTTTACATCTCCCCCATTGTGTCTCCTTTCCATGGAAGTTGAGATGGGGCAGAAGCGATGGGGATAAAATTCTATCCATAGAGTGTACGCTACCTTAACTTCCTTTTTCCTATAAGATTTTAAAGTCCAAGGTTAATATGAACTAATTAATGAAGTACCATAGCCAATTCTGGAGTTCACACATTGGGAAATATAAAAAAGTTTTAGAGAGGTTACAGAAAATATTTGTGACAGTGATTTCAGGAATGCAGCACTTCCGTTCCTAAATCTATCTAAAATGGATAGATTTTAGAAGTGGAGTTACTTCTTCTCCTTAGAGAAGGCAAGGCGCAGAGGAGACTTAATGGGGATGATTCAAATCATGAGCAGTCTGGACAGAGAAGCTAAGGAAAGCTATCACAATTAACGGAAGGGTGACAACCACACAACAGTGATTTTATGTGAATGGCTAAAAGAACAAAAAGTAAAATAAATATAATTTAGTTTACCCAGTGAGTGGCTAGAATCTTTTATGCACTGCTTTGGAGTATGATTGAGGCAAACTGAATTGTGACTTAACAAGGTTACTAGGCTGAAGGTGAAGGCTTGCCTACGGCAGAGGAAGTGAGGCCAGACAGTGGAGTAGAATGCAAGACTGGTAAAGCCGGAACCTGGGCTGTCTGGCGAGAGGAAAGGACACCAAAGGCTTGGAGCTGTGGAGCAGTGACTCTGCAAAGTGTAAAGAGGAGCTGCTAAGAGTGGAGAGGGTCCACATAAGGGAGTGAGGATCTGGACAGGATACTGGAAAGTGCAAACATGGTGAGGAAGATTAAAAGAGATGGAGATGGTATAAATAGGAGAAAGGGACTGAGAAGCATGAGAGGGAGAACTGTTAAACCCTTCAACAAGTGTAGTGCAAGCCATTATGATAAACAGTGTCATTTGGATAATTTAATACTAAACAGATTAATTTCATAAGTATTTCCATTTATGTGTTTTTACGTCTCGAAGTGTCTCACATTCTGCGAATCACTTAGAGTAACTGTATTAGAGCCAAAAATACAATCATTTAGCTGCGGAAAACATGTTTATAGTGATGACATTTTGTGTATAGGTGGGTGTATTATTTCTTAACAAAAACTTTTGTTGGTAACTTACGCCTGTTGTCTTCTGCCAATTTAAACATTGTGGTGTTCAGAAAATTAATGCTTTCCTGTGTGTTGTGGCTTTAATTTTCAAGTTTAATGGATTCCAAAAAACCCAAGTCATAACACAAATACAGAAGGTATCTACATGACTGCATCAACTAATAAAGGAGTTAGAGGGAATTGAAAAGGAGCTCCTGAAAACCAAAAAGTAACCCTGTAAATCAAAAAGTAATCCTCATTAATATCCCAAGATCAATCTTCGAAAAAAAATGTTCACCCCTGCAATGGTGATCTGGACTTTAGATAGTAAGTATCGGATTTGAATAAATGGCATTTGTTATTTCCGGACTCAAGGTGAAGTTCCCTAATTTGTTATGATTCCAGACAGGATACCCCAAACTGATAAGCTCCTGGGGGAGGAGGGATGAATTGCTCGCCTTCTTGTTTCACCTATCCCTTGGTTACTTACCTATGCAGGGTAAGCTGCTCACTTAAACAAAGCATACGGCAAAGGTACAAAATGTATATTTTGCTTCTGTCTTTGTCAGATTAGAAGATGGTAACGATGGTAACTGGTTGAAAAAATGGGTGCTGAGCAACTGAACAGTTTATTGATGGTTAAAGAAGAGATGCTAAAAGGCTGGCAGCAATCCAGTTGGAGAAGTCATCAGGCCCAGACGGGATGCATCCTAGATTGCTGATAGAGGTAAGGGAGCAAATTGTAGAGTCATTGACAGAAATTTGCCAGGATTTTCTGAACACATGATTAGTCCCGGGGGACTAGAGGATTGCAAATATGTCAGTGATGTTTAAGAAAGGGACAAAGGATAACCCAGGAAACTACAGACGTGTCAGCGTGACATCACATCAATAGTGGGACAACTAACGGAGGCCACAATATGGGATATACATTGAGAAATATACACTTAGAGATAAGCAAGTTGTACTAGATAGTTAACGTTTCTTTATCAAGGGCCAGTTATGTATGGCTAATTTAATTGAGTGCTTTGACGAGGAGACACAGGTAGTGGATGGGGATAGTGCTGTGGATGTCGTATATCAGAACTGTTAGAAAGCACCTACTATGGTGCCACATGGCAAGTTGGTTAAAAAATTAGAAATGCTTGAGATTGATGGGTCCTTAGCAACATGGATTAGAAATTGGCTAAAAGGTAGGAAACGGAGGGATGATGGGCATTTCTCAGAATGAAGATGTGTTCAAAGTGGGCCCCCAGGAATCAAGGGATCCTTAATGCTAGTGATTTATATAAACATTTGGAATTGGGTGTAGAGGGAAAAATCTCTAAATTTGCAGATGATACTAAGTTTGGAAGAACGGTGTATTGTGAGGATGATGCTGAGTGATTTCAGAGGGACATTGACAAGTTAACCAAATAGACAGACACCTGGCAAATTAATTTCAATGCAGGCAAATGAGAAGCAATGTATTTTTGTAGAAGAAACATGGAGAGAAATTACAGGCTCAATGGTACAACTATGAGGGAGTACAGGAGCTGAGGGAACTCAGGGGTTCACATTCATGATTCTCTGAAGGTGGCCAGAACAAGTTGAAACAGTTGTTAAGGTGGCTTACAGGATCGTTGGGTTTATAAATAGAGACATAGAGTATAAAAGTAAGGAAGTGGTGTTGCAACTCTACAAATTATTGGTCAGACCACATTTAAAGTATTGTGTTCAATTCTGGGCACCTCATGTAAGGAATTATGTTAAAGCCCTGGAGACAGTGCAAAGCAGATTTACTATAATGATATCAGGGATGAAGGAGTTTAAATACAGTGAAAGATTAAAAGCAGAGAAGATTAACAAGTAATCTCATTGAGGTATTCAAAATTATGAGCAATTTTTAAAGGATAAAGAAAGATATTCTATTTCCACTAGTTGGTATCTCAGTAGTTAGGGGGTCACAGTCTCAAGATTGTCAGCAAGAGAGTGAGGAGTCAGGTGAGGAGAAACTTCTTTACTCGGTGAGTCGTTAGGATTAGAATGCACTGCCTGGGAGAGTGTTGGAGGTGAATTCCATAGGGAGTTTCAAAACAGAGTTGAATATATAATTGAAAGTGATGAAGTCAGAGGGCTACAGAGATAGGGTTGGAGAGTGGGACTAGCTGAGTAGCTCTTTCAGGAGCCAATACAGACACAATGGGTCAAATGGCCTCCTTCTGTACTGTAAAAGTCTATCAATCTCTTAGTTATTCGCTCATAACAGTCGAACATTGTGGCTGTTGCAGTGGAGATTACTTGCAGTGTTGATGTTGGTTGTTGAACAGTCAATTTTGGAGACTCTTAGTTTTATATCTGATTGAAGTTCCTTTGATCTGATTCTATTTATTTAAATTAGTATGCAGCACTCAAGTGATAGTGCATGTTCCTTTATCTGCAATGCAACGGCAATTAGGGGATAGTCTTTGACTGTGATCTTCACAGTTTGAAATTCCTGAACTCAGAATGGTGCACAAGAGAACATTCAGTCCCACTCATCCACTCCAGTAGAGTTGAAATCAACATTTTAACTCATGCTCTTGTGTACTCTTCAAAGGGAACACAAAATTTGTATAAAAACTAAAAGAACTGTGGATGCTGTAAACCAGTAGCAAAAACAGAAGTAGCTGGAAAAGCTCAGCAGGTCTGGCAGCATCTGTGAAGAAATAATCAGTGTTAATGTTTTGGGTCCAGTAACCCTTCCTCAGAACTTGTATGCAGTGTGTTATGTAATCTGCATGGGATGGCTTGCTGTTGAGCTGTGTCATCAGCCCCTCGTTCTTTCTGAATCACAAGAGACCACAGTCCAGTTTGTTTGATGTTTCCTTGAGCTTTTCAGATGTTACATCCCATTGGACCCACACAAAAAGTTGGTTACACTCGCAGTTATTTTCTCTGTAGCAGTCCTCTTTGAAAAACCTCATTGGGAATTAAAGGCTAAACTGTCCACAGTACTTTATGTTGTTGACCTGTTGTCATGATACATTGCCTCCATGCTTTTGTATTCTATTCTTCTGGAAATTAATCCCTAGCCTTTGTTGCACTAACCAACTTGTATCTAAAGACTTATGTATTTCTATTGTCATATTTCTTTGTTCAAATCAACTCAATTTAACTTCTTACTTTCCCAGAAATAAGTGGCCTTCCTATTTTTCTAATGAAATGAACGACCGTACACCACTTTATTTCATTAGCCATGCATCTACCCATTCTGCAAACCTGTTTGCGTCTGTGTTTTGGATCAGTGTTTCAGTTTTCTTCCCATTTGGTTTTATCTGAAAGTTTTGAGATTATGCCTTCAATCCCTGAGCCAATATCATTTATGGGAAGGTGAACAAAAATAGTTCCAACATGTATCCCTGTAGGACACTGCTTTCCACTCTTCCTAGTCTGAGAAAACCTTTACAACTCTTGACCACTATTTCCTGTTTTCTAATCATCTGGTAGTCCATTCCGCTATCCAATGTTTCACTTTATGCCACAGTCTTTGTCTTGAGGCTCTTTTGTGGTAACTTGTTGAAGGCCTTTTGAAAATCCATCTGTTGTTTATTGACACAGTGCCCATGTCTACACTTTCTCTTACCACTCAAGAAGTGAAACATAGTATTATTTTGAGAAATAAATATTGATATTATGCCGATACCTTTTGTATCATCTATTTTATTCTCAGATCTTTTAGAAAATATTCTGCATCATTCCTATCACCTACATTAAGCTAACTAATTGATAACTCCCTGGCTTAGTTCAATCTCTCTTTTTGTAGACAATAATTATATGCGTTGCTTGCAATTTTTCTAGCAATATTTCTTTCATTAGATAGATCATAGGTTTGCATGCCTTTGTTTTCATCTCCCTCGTGTCTTTAAATATTCACACATACATGCCATCTGGACCGAGGCGCTTGTCCTCCATAGTTTGTTTAGTATTTATTTTCCTCCTGTTTTAACTTTAGAGGTAAAACCTTTTTGTTCTTATAACATTCATTCCTCTTTTCAATCTTTTTATTCAAAATTGTGGCAAAATATCTGTCCAGTATTTGCTTCCAATATCCATGCGCCTTACACATTCACCTGGTCCCTCTCTGATTCCTCCCTTCTCTTCTTTGACATCTCCCTTTCCATTTCTGGGGATGGGCTGGCTACTGACATTCTGTGCAAACCCACCAACTCCCACAGTTACATGGATTATACATTCTCACACCCCACTTCCTGTAATGACACCTTTCTATTCTCCCAGTTTCTCTGCCTCCATTGCATCTGTTCTGATGATGTCACCTTCTGCAGGGGCACCTCAGAAATGTCCAGCTTTTTCCTCAAATGAGAATTCCCTACTGTTGTGCTAGGACTCTCAGTCATTTCCCACACTTCTTCCCACACCCTTCTCTTCCCTCCCACAACATTGATAGGGTCCACCCGGTCCTCACTTTCCATCCCACTAGCATCTACATCCAAAGGTTCATTAACTGCCACCTCCAACGAGATGTCACCACCAGACACATTATTCCCTCCCTTCCCTTGTCAGCCTTTCACAGAGACTGTTCCCTTCAGGGCACCCCTGATCTACTCCTCATCCAGTCCCAACACCCCCATGGCACCCTCCCATGCAATTGCAGAAGGTGTGACGCCTGCAAATTTACTTCCTCCCTTCTCACTATCCAAGGCCCCAGAAACACCTTCCAGGTGAAGCAGCGAATTTATCTGCATTTCACTCAATCTAGTCTACTGTGTTCACTGCTCACAATTGGGGAGATGAAACACAGATTCGGTGACTGCTTTGTGGAACACCTACACTCTGACCACAAAATGACCAAGAGCTTCTGGTTGCTTATACTTCAACCACAGTGCAGTCTTTCCTGGCTAACATTTCTTTCTCTCTGGCTCAGCTTTATCTATCCCATTGTCTGCCCAACTACTGTTCTCTCTATCTTTCTCTCTCTCTTCTGCCCCCCTCCGTTGGCTCCATCTCCACCTATCGTTTACCCTCTTCCATTGGTCTTCAACGTTATCCACTCTTCTTTCCCCTAGCTTACCATTATCTATCCCTTTGTCTGTCTGCCTGTCCTTCACTCCCTTTGAGCTCCATCCCACCAATCACTTATGCCTTTATCCCACCCACAGTTTCGGTCTTCAGCATTAATACCACTTTTTTCCTGCCTAAAATCAGTTCTGAAGAAGGGTCACTGGACCCAAAACATTGACTCTGTTCTCTCTTCACAGATGCTGACAGACCTGCTGAAGTTCGCGAACAATTTCTGTTTTTGTTTCAGTTTTCCAGCATCCATAGCTCTTTGATTTTTGTGTTGGCAGACATCAAACAGTTAATTTGACACTTTTCACTTAATTGTGCCTAGGCAAGTGTGCCTCACACAATCATTGTGATGGAAATCGATGCTTATTGTTTTATTAAGTATCTTGGATTGAATTTTATGCTGTCTGATAGAGCAAAAATTGCTCTTGAAGCCCATTTGTCTCACTGCATCTACTGCAGTTATAGTTTCCTTGCATTAATGCACCATCTTTAGGTACTATCTGTTTTATTTTAACTTCCTGTATAAAGGGGAAAAGTATCCTGCTATTTCCTAGTATGAAGTTCAGATCCTAAACTAAACTTAAAAGTCAGGATGGTTTCTCAGAAAGTTCCTGATTCTAGACCCCTGACAACAGGGAGACAGAATGATATGATCCATATGATTGGGGAGTGGGGAGTGGGGAGTGGGCAGGGGGGAAGGAATTTATATTTCTCAAAATTAATTCACTTCTGGATTAAATGGAACATGTGACAGATCCTGTGGTTTATTGAAAAATACAACCAAACAGAAGTCATATATATGTTTCGGGCCTAGAAGTCTAGGCCTGAAACGTCAAGCTTTCCTGCTCCTATGATGCTGCTTGGCCTGCTGTGTTCATCCAGCTTCACACCTTGTTATGTCAGATTCTCCAGCATCTGCAGTGCCTATTATCTCTCATGTATGTATGTAACGTATAGACACGTAAGCTATGATCATGGTAGCACGTTATTTTATTTCCTCTAAAAGCAATTCAGTTATGTATTTAGTTTGATCTTTAAGCAGCCAGCTTTATAAAGGCATTTTGCAGATGGTCTCACAGATAGAAGTGATTTTCCATTATTTCATTCATATGACTGTTCACTATACCTGTCAATTTCAAAAATTAGCAAAAGCCCAAAGTTGGAACAAAGAAAACAGTTTCAATCAAACTAATCATTCAAAAACAAATTAGGCTACAACATGTGACAGTAAGCACTTCCCCTATAGTGAGACATAGCAGGAAGAGAGATGAAGTCCTGCAAAAGGAATTTAGGGGGTTATGTTGTAAGTTAAAAAGCACAACACTAGAGTTGTAATCTTGGGATTACTCTCCATGCTACATGCTAATGAGGCCAAAAATAGGACGGTAATACAGTTGAATACTTGGCTAAGGAGCTGGCCTAGGAGGGAGAGATTCGGATATCTGGGTCATTGGGATCTCTTGCAGGGCCAGGTGGGACCTGTACAAAAAAGGGCTGCACCGGATTGGAGGAGCACCAGTATTAGAGTGGGGAGGTTCTGTAGTGCCACTTGAAAGGTATTAAACTAGTATGGCAGGTGGGTGGAAACCAGAGTGACAGGTCAAGATGTAAGGAGAAGATAGAGGTTAATAGGATGAACAAGCAGAGTTTATAAAAAAGTACATTGAGTAAGCTGGGAAGGAGAAATAACAAAAAGATGCTGAAGAACAGGATAGAATGTACAGCCAAATTAGAGTTCTTTATACAAATGCACAGAGTAAAAGGAACAAATTAGATAAGCTGCAGGCAGAGATTCAAATTGGAAACTATGATATAGTAGCCATTACAGAGGCATGGCTGGAGGATGGTTAGGACTGGGCCTAAACATACCAGGTTATAAGGTTTACCAGAGGGATTAAAGAAAATGGCACAAGGGGTGAAAATAGTATGACTGATGAGAAACAGAATCTCTGATGAAGGAGGTTGTAATGAGGGAAAGCACCCAGTGGAGACCTTATGGTTGGCACTGATGAACAGTAAAGAAACTAAAATCAAAATGGGTGTCATATATACACTAACTGGTAGTAACTCAGAAATGCAAGACTGTATAAATGTTGGAATTAGGCAACTATGTAGCAAAGGCAGAGTAGTATTAATGGGGATTTTAATCTTAAAGTAGACGGGGAGGGACGGACAAGCACCTGCCAGAAAGGTTGTGAATTTCTACAGCATGTCTTGGAAGTTTCCTACAGCAATGTGTCTTGGATGAAACAAGGGGACAAGCAATATTGGATCCAATAATGAGCAATGATCCTGGCTTATTAGTTAGTCACCTAGTTAATCGTGAGCATTTCTTAAATAGTGATCATAACATGTTTGATTTTCATGTAGTATTTGTAACAGACAAGCAAAGGTCGGATACTAGGATTTTGGATTTAAGTAAGGCAGACTTCAATGAGATGAGGCAGAGACTGCAGTAAACTGGAAGATCAGCTTATATGTAAAGCAAGCAAGAAACAGTGGAGGATGTTTGAAGAAACATTTAATGCTATTCTGAAGCAGTTTGTACCCATGAGAAGGGAAAGCTCCACCTCACAAAAAAAAAGCCACGGACAGCTAAGAAGGTAAGCAACAATATAAAATTAAAAGAAGGAGCTTATAAAAACACAAAGAACAGTACGGATTGCAGAGAAAAGGGCAAATACAAACATTAGCAAATGGTTCACAAAGCAGTTCATAGGAACAGCTAAAAAGGATTGTGAAAGGAAACTTGCAAGGGACACAAAAGACAATCAGAACAGATTTTATACTAATAAGAAAGGGAAGGGGATGGTTAACAGTACTATTGGTCAACTGAAGGCTGAGAGAACAGATATTGTAAATGACCATGGGGAAATGGCAAACAAGCTGAAGGATTTAAAGTTTTAGCAAAGATTCATAGCTCGGGTTGTGGGTGAGGTTGTTGACTTCCTCACCAAGCTGGCTTGTTTTCGTTCAGACGTTTCATCACCATGCTAGGCAACATCATCAGTGAGGCCTCCGATGAAGCAATGTTGTTCTACCCCACTTGGAATTTATACTGTCCAGTCCGATATGTGACTAGTGTCATTTTCGGTTTTGTTCTGTAGGGGTTTGTATATGGAGTCCAATTCTATATGTTTGTTGATTGCATTAGAGGTTGAGTATCATGTCTGTAGGAATTGCCGTGTGTGTCTATGTTTGACTTGAGCTACTATAGTTACGTTGACTCAGTTAAACTGATGGCCTTCATTGTCACTCTCGGACAACGTTACTATAGTAGTGCAAGCCAAACAAATACACGCACGAGAATTCCTACAGGCATGGTTCTCCACCGGTAATGCAATCAACAAACATACAGAATTCATCCAGAGTTACCTATCCACTTATTTCTTTTATTATATAGTTCAGACTCCGAGAACATAGAAGGAAAATAATTCCTCAAAAACTTACATTTGCTTTCTGTGATTTTCCACAGTAGACACCTGGAATTCAGTTTTGTGAATTTGAAATAAAATGTTTCTTAGTTTCAAAAACTCAGTTTAGGAAACTTTCCTCTGCTAACACTTTGTTTATTTCAGTAAATCTGGTAGTAAGAAGATGATCTTTTGAAAATCTTTGCAAATTCCCACCAGTGTAAAAGGAGAGGAGGGCTTGTAAAATGCAATGCTTGAAGTTTTACACTGCCTTCCTGCTGCGCTTAATCTAACCTCCAATTTCGGGTGACCATGAAAGGCATCGGGTAGCCATTCTTCTCCCAAACTACCTCCTTCCCAAGTCCCTCCCCTCAGGGCCTATTGAGGCTCTTGAGTAGTCAATTAATGACAGCTTAAGTGCTTCACTCTACATTTGCTGCTTTTTATTCATAGCAGGGGCAAGTCCACATCAGATGAATAGCTCAGTAGCTACTAATGTATGATGGTATATTTCAATATTGCTTGAAGCACTTTGGTTTTGATGGACTGTGGTCAAAGAACCTTATTTCAAATATTGTGGACGTACCTGGAGTGGTTTCTTTAAACAAGATTGTTGAAAAAGCATTGTGGATATTACAGACCATTTTTTTAAAAAAAAAGGTTTCTCAGAAATTTGTGATTTCTCATATCCTGGAGTAGCTCATGTTCAAATGAAACAAGACTTTGACATTATCCAGATTTGGGGTGACATGTGGCAAGTAATATTCATGCCACACAGGTGCCAAGAAATGATCATTTCCAGCAAGAGAGAATTGAACCATCGACTCTTGGCATTCAATGGCATCACTATCACTGAACTCCGTACTAAATGCAGTGGCTACAACAGCATGTCAGAACATAAAAATCCTGTAGTGAATAATTTTCCATCCAATTCTCCAAAACTTGTCCACCATCTACAAGGCATAAGTCAGGAGTACACTCCCCACTTGCCTGGATAAGTACAAACAACACTCAAGAATTTTGACACTATCCAGGACAAAGCCGGCTTGATTGGCATCATATCCAGATTCATTCTCTGCATCACTGAAGATGGATAGCAACAGTGTGTATCATCTATAAGATGTACCAAGAAACTAACGAAGGCTCCTTAGACAGCATCTTCAAAATTCATAACCACTACCATCCAGAAGGACAAGAGCAGCAGAAACATCATCTTCAATTTTCCTTCCAAGCCACTCAACATCTTGATTTGGAAGTTTATTGCTGTCCTTTCAATGTCACTGGGTCAAAATCCTAGAATTACCTCCCTAACAGCATTGTGGGTTTATCTACACCAAATAGACTGCAACTACTCAGGAAGGCAGCTCATCACCACTTTCTCAAGGACAAGTAGCGATGGGCAATAAACACACCCACATCCACTGAATAAATAAAACAAAAAGACGGTTATTGCCTGGCACTTGTGTTGTATGAATGTTAGAGGGGAGGCTGCTTTGAAAGAGACCATCCAGCTAATTTCAAATTCCTGAAAAATGAACCTTCTACATTCTGAAGCATCCCTGTCAATTCAAGGGAGTCTCTGACTGGTGACCAACGAAAATGGGAAAGATTAATTTGGAATGGTAGTAAAAACATTGAAACAACTCATTGCAAGAGGCAGAGTCCAGACGTTGGAGAGGGTGCACAAGTCTTCAAACACTTAATCTGCCCAACCTTCCAAGCTTCAGCTGCTCCAGAATCTGAAATTCATGCATTGGGCTTACTAGCTATCTCAAAACCTATCAAACCAGAGTAGAAACAACTTATCCTTGACCGGAGGGAGTATCTGAGAAGAGAAATAAACAGACACATATGAAAGCTGTGATTTTTTTAGGAAAGGCATGCTTGAAATTTGTAGCCCTATAAATACATATGGAAGATCACAAAGTTTAGATCCAGTTTTATCTTTCATTAAATGGCTTTCTTAAATAGAACAAGGTGGCAGAAGATGGTTGTGTAAAGGTGAAGGCTGGAAGCCAAGAAAAACAGAATCAGACAGAAGCAATTCTACTAGAGTGAAATGTAGCAGAAAGAGAGGCTACTGAACAGTTTTTCAATGGAACTGGAAGCAAGATTTCATGCTTGTGAAGTTTTGGTAGCTGCCACTGAACTAATAAGTGAGAAACATAACAATTAGCTAGTTGTGAGTTGCAATTTGTTTCACAGTATCAGGTAATAAGCAATCAGCTTTGCACATCAGTGAAATCATACTGAAAAGATCCTTGAAGACAGGACTAGAGCGATATTAATTGTTAAGGATTGGTGACATAATTGTTAGAGTTGACACTCCCATTGCTGGTGAATTAATCTTTAAAAAAATTAGCTTTTCTTGCCATACATTGACATAGGTGTGGATGATACTTTTCAGAGAAAAGTGTTTCTGAAACCCCCAAAGAGGCATACTAAAAGGAAAATTGCAGAAAAGAAACAATTGACTCTATGGCCTGATTGTAGTTTCCAAGGTGTGGTATCTTTTGGTGAGAGCTCTTTTACAAAAAATGCATTGTGCTCAACTAAAAGTGGATTTCGTATTGTTTTACTGGTATCATGGAGGAAAGCTTTAAGGTATGTTGAGATGCATGTTGATATATTCTTATGGCATGGTCCTGTGGAGTTTGAGACGTGTATTATTAATAAGATTAGAATAGAATTTCAAATTGATAATATGGGTTGTATGGTTTTAAATTCATTGGTTTCTACAGGTCTGGAGTAACTTGAAATCAACAAATCTATTCAGAGAGTATTACTTTAATCCCAGTTAATCATACCATGTCATCACAGAACGATGAGGTTATATCTAAAGAAATAGAGAAATTATGAAGCTTAGTCAGTCAGTCAAACTGGTTGTGCACTTAAAAAAAAATGCTAGTTTTGATGTAGAGGAGTTAAGTATTGCAATGAATCATCCTAAAATAGACAATATTTTAAGAGCAAGTACAATACTTAATACTAAATCTGGAGAAATGGGTATTTAAATTTCCATTCTTAAGTGACTCAAAAAATACAAAATGAGCCATTTTAAGTGATGCTTTGTATGCTAATCTTCTTGACGGGTAGTGAAATGCAACTGGTTTCATTTCTTATCGATGAAAATGAAAAAAAAACTTAAAAATATTTTAGCTGCTGAAAGAAACTGACTCTGTTAGAGGTATTGGAAATAGGACTTTATTTATCAAATATTTAAAGAAGATTCCGTGCAAGAGGTGTACTGAATATTAAATAGACATTAAAAATTGGTCGATAACTGTTCATTGTGATATAATGTACACACTATGAAGAATATAATTGAGGATAAGGATTGATCTTGACGACTTGAAACCAAGGCTGGAAGAGAAAATAAGTCTGTGAAATTAAATGGGTTAATCAAAACATCAACTGTCTGCTCAGACATAGCAAGGACTGCAGATGCTGGAGTCAGAGATAACACAGTGCGGAGCTGGAGGAACACAGCCGGTCAGGGGCAGGAAAGTTGACGCTTATGTCACCTGCTCCTCTGATGCTGCCTGGCCTGCTGTGTTCCTCCAGCTCCACACTGTTTTATCAACTATCTGCTTATTTTACAAAAACAATTATATGAAGAACGGTTAGGGGTTTGCATCTCAATATAATGTTTTGTTACAGAATATGAAGATTTTTTATTTAATTTGTTGAGATATTTTGGTTGTGTTTATGAACTCTAATCTTGACTTAAAGAGAGAGAAGAGAATCTGTTAATTGTATCTTACTTGCGTGCTGGAGTCAGACATTAACTGGGGAATTACTTGAAATGCTGTAAACTGCAATTGTGGCTTTTCGGTCAAAAGAGATATATATGTACACAACTCTAAGAAAAATACTAAACTGTGTAAGGATTACCTCAAGTACTGTAGTTCACCAATTGACTTTCTACAATAACCTTAACCAGTTTTAGTTAAAAAGAAACAAAAAGAGATTGTGATGAAGGGATTTGAAAGGATAGTGATTTTCCTTAGCTTCTGTTTTCTGTCTGAAATCCCAAAGTGGTATTTGATTTAATTTTGTATTTCCCTGAAATATAGCATTAAGATGAAGTGAATGCATTTCTTTTGTGAAATAAATGTTTAACATTTGATTGTTCAGCATACAATCAGAGGAATTTTATATTGTAGTTCCAACCAGTTTTTTGATAACCTGCTGGCGTTACAAATGCCAGTAAAATCAGTTTTAATTTCACACTAGCCTTAAAATGACAATAATCATACAGCTTAAGCTAGTGTTTTCCACCCTTAATTGATCTGACTCCCAACTGAGGAACAGATAACCACCCTTCTCCAAAGAAATCAGAAAAAAGTAATTAAATATATCACCATAGCTTTAGCTTTTAATAGTCAAGGTCACCAAACTGCGTAAACATGTTATTAGACCACCTGGAATCTGGAAAGTGAACAGAATTATGTCTCATAACATTGGTTCAGAAAATAAATATTGCAAAAAGATCATGAAAAATTGTCAGATAAACAGAATCACGAATCACAGAAATATTACAGTGCAGAAGGTGGTCATTCAGCCCATTGTGTCTGAACTGACTCTGCACATGAACATGATTTATTGCCATTCTCCTGCCTTTTCCCCATATCTTTCCACATTGTTTCTATCATCCAATTCGGTCTTGAATGCCTCAATTGAACCTGCCTCAACCACACTTCCAGGCAATGCACTCCAGATTCAAACCACTTGTCATGTGGAAGAAGCTTTTCTCATCTTAGATTTGCTTCTTTCGCAAATCACATTAAATCTGTGCCCTGTCATTCTTGATTCTTTTATGAGCAGGCATAGTTTCCCCTATTGTTATGATACAGGAATAGCAAGGTAAACCAAATCAGCCTTACTATCACTGGATTCGCAATACAGTGAAGTTGAAACATTCAATGATCCTCAAAATTGCCCAAATGTTCTTACCCAGGCTTTATAAATAACAGATCTTGGATACCAATTAACCATCTCATGCTCTGAACTCGTTAATCTTCCATTGAGCTCATTTCCAAACAATCCCAGTGCTTTTTGCCAAATTGTGTTGCGCACAAGCTTTAACAAAGATCAGCTGCCATCCAGAATTCACATTCTAGCTGGTCACATATTTTGTTTCATCGCCAATAATCACTCCCTTCTGCTTTTGCAACATGAAATTCGTTGTCATTTAAACTTCTCTGCTGTCCATCTTGTTACTGAGATAGCAGGAACTGCAGATGCTGGAGAATCTGAGATAACAAGGTGTAGAGCTGGATGAACACAGCAGGCCAAGCAGCATCAGAGGAGCAGGAAAGCTGACGTTTCGGGCCTAGACCCTTCTTCAGAAAAGGGTCTTCTTTCTTCTGAAGAAGAAGGGTCTAGGCCCAAAACGTCAGCTTTCCTACTCCTCTGATGCTGCTTGGCCTGCTGTGTTCATCCAGCTCTACACCTTGTCATCTCATCTTATCACTGACTTTTCTTTTGTTCTTCTAGCCATCCTGCAGCCCCTTTCACTTGATTAAAGCCTGCTACATTCCTAACCTTCCTCAGTTCTGCAAAAATAACATTAACTCTATTTTAGTCTTTATAGAGGCTGCCAAAGTTACTGAATATTTCTTGGATTTTTAGTATTTATTTCAGGTTTCAAGCATCTGTAGAATTTCACTTTTGTGTCTTATTTGGAAAATGTCAAAACCACTTTACCTGCGTTTTTTTTTAGAAATGGGCACTACCTGATTGATTGGGCCCTACCGGATTGGACAGTATTCATAATAAGGAAAGGTTGAACAAAACTTGGGTTATTTTTGCCAGAGAGTTAGAAACTAAGAGACCACCTGACAGAAGTATATAAAATTATGAGATGCACAGATAGGATGGCTAGTTAGACTCTTTTTCCCAGGCTGGAAATGTCAAATACTTGGGGGCATAGGTTTAAAGTGAGAGAGGGGCAATATTCATTCTAACTGTTTGGGTATAGAACTGGTAAGCAACATGGCTTGTGTTATAGAAATAATTTGGTATTTTGTTTCCATCTGATCAATGTTTACACAATGAGGTGCGAATTGAAAACTATTCCATTATGCTGATACTGTCATATATGACTCAAGTAAGCATTCCTAAAATCTCAATTAAACTGTTATTAATGGTCTGTTAAATGATTATTCAGTTTCACTAATCTTTAATGTTTCCCTCTAGCTCCTCAGTCTTTCATTTACTGCTGATTAAGACCTCGAATCAAAAACTATAGAACATGAATGGCAATAGTTTGCCAAAGCTTTTTGTCTTTCTTTCATCAGGACAAATGTAAAAATGTAAAGAATGGATAATGTGACAGATATTTAAAATGAATCACTATATCAATTTCCATTAAGGAAGAAATGAACACTAGATAAATTTTAGTCATAGTAAGTGGATTGAGGCAATCCATGCCACATATGGACTCCATAGGTATGTAGACAATGGGATGACTAAAAATGCAAAAAACTTTTGGATGAGATTTAATAAATCCTACAATGATCCAGGATTCGCAGCAGAAATCTAATGACACTTTTCGTTGACACTTTCAGGATTCTCATTCATTCATTGGCGGTCCCTCGCAGACGAGGATGACTTTCTTCCACTCTCAGGGTGAGTCCATAGGTGGGTTGTACAGACCAATGTGGTTACCTCAGGCTCTAATACACTTAGGGTAGAAGGAGGTTGTGAGAAGGGGTGGGTAGGGTATTGATGTGGCAGCGAGCTCATTTTGCTTTTCTTGCCTGACTTCTGCTGTTTCCTGACAGCAAGTCTCGAGGTGCTCAACACTTTCCTGGCTGCACCTCCTCCACTTTGGGCGGTCTTGAGTCAGTGATTCCCTGGTGTCTGTGGGAATGCCACACTTCGCCAGTGAGGCCTTCAGGGTATCTCTGAAGTGCTTCCTCTGACAACCTGGGGCTTGTCTGCCATTTCGAAGCTGCTTGGGGAGTCTTGTGTTGGTCATGTGGATGATGTGCCCAGCCCATTGTAGCCGATCAAGGGTAGTCAGTGCCTCGATGCTGGCCTGGTTGTGGATGCTGCTGTTGGTGTGTCTTTCTTCCCAGCAGATTTGCAGCATCTTGCGCAGGCAGTATTGGTAGTACTGTTCTAACATCTTGAAGTGTTTGCTGTAGACAGTTCACTTGTCAGAGCAAGATAGGAGGGCGGGAATCAACATAGCTCTGTAAACTATGATCTTGGTTTCGAATTTAATGTTTTTGTCCTTGAACACCCTTTTCCTCGAACGGCCGCAGGCTGCACAAGCACACTGACGATAGTTCTGAATCTCTTCATCAATAGCTGCTTTGAGGATTCGATGCGGACAATCTGCCACCCTTATCTGGTCTGGCCTACATGTGACTCTACATCTACAGCAAGTGGCTGACTATCTTCTGAAATGGCCTAACAACCCAATCAATTTATGGGTATTTACAGATGACCATCAAAAGCTAACTGTGCAACATTCATATCCCATTAAGAAATAAATAACAGTTTGAGAAGATTTATAAAGTAGTATGTGGCTGTCTTGCAAGTACGACTAAAAATTAATGAGAAGTTCTTTTATCAGACTTTATGTATTCTGAATGGCTTCTGTTTCTTACTTTTATAAAGTAGACAGATACAAAGGCAACATTTCCTAATGGCTTTCTCCTCCAGTACAATAATGGCAAACACTGAATCAAGTGTGTCATGGAATAACCAACATATCACATTATATGTAAATATTAACATGCCAGCCTGAATGAAATGCAACAATGGCTGCTCTTTAATTAACATTACACAGAAAGCTAACTGTGATGAAGTATTGTTATGTCAGAGTTTTCTAGTAATGTTGTGGCGATACAGCTCTTCAGTTAATGGTAGGAGGCTTGTAGCATCCAGTTTATTGCACACAATACAATAGTCTGCTTGACAGTCCCTATTTATTGAGATTTGTAATGGCCACAATCTTTCTTCTTCATTAGCACTGAAAGCATTTGCAGTGTCCCTATGACATTACCAGGGATAGAATCAAAAGTTATGTCTCTCAACTGGTACTTAGAAGATTGTAGCTTGTTTGACTATTTTACATTAGAATTTTTAAATGAAACAGAAATAAACCTTTCATTTACCATAAAGAATTTGTAATTACAGGTAGATTCTTTAAACTGAATAGTCTTTCAGGATATAGATTGCACCATCACACGTAAGTAAGCATTATTTAAAAAAAGTGGTCTGAGGCAGCAAAATTTACATTATCTCAATTTTTGACATCAAAGTGAATTTTCAACAATGAAGCAGTCTATTTCAAAAGTGTTTAATCCTATCCTTCCACTTATTATTTAAAATATAAATTGCCATATTCAGTTTTAATGTTAAATTACACATTTTAAAATCTGCATTATTATAAATTTCCAAAATCCAGTCCGTTATGGTGAGTACTGTCATTTTCAGTTTTGATCTGTGTGGGTTTATATATGAGGTCCAATTCTATATGTTTGTTGATTCAACAAACAATCAACAAACATATAAAATTAGACCCCATATCTAAACCCACACAGATCCAAAACCGGAAATGCCAGTACTTACCATAACAGACCGAACAATGTAAATTCCAAGCAGAGTAGAATAACATTGCTTCATCGGAGGCTCCACCGATGATGTCACCTAGCATGGTGACAAAACATCTGAACAAAAACAAGCCAGCTTGGCTAGCAAGTCAACAATCTCATCCACAACCTGAGCTACAGATCTTTGCCAAAACTTTTCTTACAATCCTATTGACTCTTGAATTTTCTTCTCCATTTTTTTCTGAGAACTAGCTTTTAAAGTTTTCATTGCAAGTCCATATTTATTCCAAGTGTAATAAACAGTTTTTGGAGTATGGGATGGCAGGTCAAGTGGAGTGTAGTTTCCGTGCTTTATATGATATTCTGACATGCCCCAGACAAGCACATCTGCAGAAGTGTAATCGTCAGCACAAGTTTGAGCTCCAGGTTTTGGAACATGAGCAGCAGATGCAGTCAGTGTTGTACAGTTGCAAGGCAGAAGACTATGTGGATATAGCAAGATGGTAACATCGCAGATTAGAAGCATAAAGACAGAAAGAGAATGGGTGACTACCAAATGGGAGACAAAATGAGGTAGTTAATCGCTATTTCAATTTGGAAATGGGTGAGGGCAATAATTCCACCAGAGACAGTAGCAGATTGAAATTTATGGCACTGCAGGCGGCTCAGTTGTACAGGGGAGGAGGAAGAAGAATGGAACAGCAAATGTTAAGGATTCCATAGTAAGGGGATCAGGCAGGCATTTCTGTGGCATGGAACATAACCCCAAGATGGTGTGTTCCCTCACTGGTGCCAGGTCAAAGATATCATAGCGTGATGCAGGACTTCTTCTAGAGGAGGCTGGGTCAGCCACAAGTCCATATTCGTACTAACAAAATTGATAGGAAGAGTGATGAGGTCCTGAAGGCAGACTTCAGGGAGTAAGGAAGGAATTTAAAAAGCAGGAACTCAAGAATAGTAAATTCAGGACTTCTCTCAGGGCCACATGCTAATAAACATAAGAGCAGGAGGATTGATCAATTTAAAATGTGGCTGGAGAAATAGTGTAAGAGGGAGGGTATCAGATTTCTGAGGAATTGGAGACCACACTGGGCCAAGTTGGACGAGTACAAGCTGGACAGGTAACACATTGGCAGGATTCTGACTGATATCTTTGCAGGAAGATTTGCTGGTGCTGTTGGGGTGAGTTTAAACTAGCTTGACAGTGGGTTGGGAACCTGAGGTATTACCCAAATTAGGAGGAAGTAAAGTTGGTAATGGAAAGTTGAAATGATGTTAGAGAGACGAGAAGACATGAGAAAGAGTCTAGAACTACTCTGAAAGAAGTCACTGGTCTCAAAACATTAACTGTATGTTCTCTCCACAGATGTTGCCAGATCTGAGTTACTCCATCAATTTCTGTTTTTGTTTCAGATCATCAGCACCCACTGTTCTTTGTTTTATTCTAGTTAACAACTTTTCGTTAAAAAGAGCTTTAGGAATGAATGACAACAATGGTAGGATTTTACTTTATGTTTAAAAGCGATGTAGTTTGATCTGAAGGGTGTTAAATTTGAATAAGGCAAGTTATGAAGGCATGAGGTAGAAATTGGAGAAAATGGAACTGCAGACCTGTTAGCCTTGCAACAGTATTAGGGAAAATGCTAGAATCTTTTATAAAAGATGGCATAAATAAACACCTGGTTGATAATGATCTGATTGGGCATATTCAGCATGGGTTTGCAAATGGAATATCATGTTTGACAACTTGGACTTTTTGGAGGACATTACTAACAAAATTGATGAGAAATATCTAAAGGATGCAGTATATTCATATTTTCAGCAGCTTTTGATAAATTATCACACAGGAGGCTAGTTGGAAAATTTAAAGGAGACAGTGTACTGGCAAGGATTAATAATTAGCTAATGGGCTGAAAATAGGGAGTAGGAATGAATGTGTTATTCTAGCCTTAGCAAGTTGTGGCTAGTGGGGTGCTGCAAAGATCAGCACTTGAGTCCTCATGAGCCCCAGGTATTCACAATATATGTCAATAATTTGGAGTTGGGAAACAAAGGTAATATTTCCAATTTTGAAGAAGATACAAAGCTAAGCAGGAATGTGTGTTGTAAGGAAAATATAAAGTGGTTTCAGGAGGATTGGGACAGACAATGAATGGGCAAGAACATGACAGATGAAATATAATGTGGAAAAATGCAAGGTTATCCACTTTGGTAGGAGAAACAGATGTGCAAGTGGTAAGAGGTTGGAACATGTAGTTGTACAAAGCTACCTGGGTATCTTTGTCAATAGGTAACTGAAGGCGAACATTCAGGTGCTGCAAGCTATTAGGAAGACTAACGGAATGTTAGTCTTTATTGCAGAACGATTTAAGTACAAGAACTCCCCCCACACCTATCATTTACTCACCACATTTATAAACCCAACTTTTACTGAATTAACTCTGAATTAATATATATCCATCACCTGATCCCTTGTTCTATTATATCTTCAGGCATCTCTCTCAGCCCCTATCAGATGATAATAGATTTCCATATTGACAACATATTATTTCCCAGCATCTCTTCTACCAGTACACACATAGTCATAGAGTCACACAGCATAGAAACTGGCCATTCAGCCAGCTCATCCATGCTGACCAGGTTTTCTAAACTGAACTAGTCTCATTTGCCTGCATTTGGCTCATATCTTTCTAAAGCTTTCCTATCCATGTACCTGTCCAAATGTCTTTTAAATGTTGTGATTGTACTCACCTCTACCACTTCCTCTGGCAGCCAATTCCATATATGGACCACATCTGTGTGAAAAAGTTGCCCCTCACGTCCCTTTTAAATCTTTTCCCTCACCTTAAACTTATGCCCTCTAGTTTTGGACTCTACCCTGGGGAACAGACTTTGGCTATTCATCTTAACTATGTCCCTCATGATGTTGTAAAGTCCCAGCCGATACAGCCCCTCATTATAACCCAAACCTTCTAGTCTCGGTAATATCCTTGCAAATCATTTTTGCTCTCCTTTCAGTTTAATAACATCCTTCCTATAGCAGAGAAACCAGTATGGTACTCAGTACTCCAAATGTGGCCCCTCCAATGTTTTGTACAGTCATAACATGATGTGCCAACTCCTGTACTCAATGCTCTGACCAATGAAGGCAAGTGTGCCAAATGTGTTCTTCATCATCTTATCTACCTGTGACACTACTTTCAAGTAAGTATGTATCTGCTCAAAAACACTCCCCAAGGCCCTACCATTAACTGTGTAAGTGCTGTCTTGGTTTGTCATACCAAACTGCAACACCTTGCATTTATCTGCGTTAAGCTCCATTTGCCATTCCTCAACCCAATTTTGGTGTTATCTGCAAATTTATTAACCAGGTCTCCTATATTCTAACCCAGATCGTTTACATAAATGATGAACAACAGTGGACCAGCACCGATCCTTGCTGCACACCGCAGTTCACTGGCCTCCAGCCTGAACAACACCCGCTGTCTCCTACCTTTAAGCCAATTTTGTATCCAATTGGCTAGCTCTCCCTGGACCCTATGTGATCTAACCTTACTAACCAGCCTATCATACAGAACTTGTTGAAGGCCTTGCTAAAGTCCATGTAAACAATGTCTACTGCTCTGCCTTCATCTATCTTCTTGGTGACCTTTTTAAAAAACTCAATCAATTTTGTGAAACACAATTTCCTACACACAAAGCCATGCTGACAATCCCTAATCAGTTCTTGTCTTTCCAAATGCATTTCTGTCTCTCAGAATCCCATTCAACAACTTACCCACCACTGATGTTAGGCTCACCGGTTTATAGTTCCCTGGCTTTTCCTTGCAGACTTTCTTAAATAATAGCACAGTATTGGCTAATGGAATGTCAGTCTTTATTGCAGGATGATTTAAGTACAAGAACTCCCCCAACACCGATCATTTACTCACCACATTTATAAACCCAGCTTTTACTCAATTAACTGCGAATTAATATATATCCTTCACCTGATCCCTTGTTCTATTATACCTTCAGGCATCTCTCTCAGCCCCTACTAGATGATACTAGATTTCCATACTGACAACATATTATTTCCAGCACCTCATCTGTGGTTGTCAATGATACAAATATCTCTGCTAGGGGCCCCACAATTCCTTCCCTAGCTTCCTACAATGTCCTTGAATACACTTGATCAGGTTACGAGGATTTATCTACCTTTATGTGTTTTAAGACTTCCAGTGCCTCCTCTTCTGTATTGTGGACTCTTTTTAAGACATCACTATTTATTTGCCTGACTTCCCTTGTTTCTATGTCTTTCTCTACTGTAAATACTGACGAGAAATATTCATTTAGGATCTCACCGATTTCCTGTTGCTCCACACATAGATACATAGATAGTTGATCTTTAAGGGGCTGTATTCTCTCCTTAGTTACTCTTTAGCCCTTAATATACTTGTAGAATCTCTCTGGATTCTCCTTTACCTTATCTGCCAAAGATACCTCATGTCCTCTTTCTGCTCTCCTGATTTCTCCCTTGACTGTACTTATTCATCACCTATTCTCCTCAAGGGATTTACTTTGTCCCAGCTGCCTATACCTGACATATGCCTCCTCCTTTTTCTTGACCAGAGCCTCAATATCTCCAGTCATCCAGAAGGCCTCCTGCCAGCCTTGCCCTTCTCACTAACAGGACCATGAACGCTTGTGATCTCACTTTCGAAAGGCTCCCACTTGTCAGACAACCTTTACCTGTGAAAAGCCTCTCCCAATCAACTGATGATAGTTCCAGTCTAATACCATCAAAGTTAGCCTTGTCTGACTTTAGAACCTTAATCGTGAATCAGACCTATTGATTTCCATTACTATTTTAAAACTAAGAGAATAAGGGACCTGGTCCCAAAGCATTCCCCCACTAACATCTCAGTCATTTATCCTGCTTATTTCCCAAGAGGAGGTCGAGCTTTGCCCCTTTTCTAGTACAGCCATCAACATATTGATTGACAAAGTTTTCCTGAACACACTTAAAGTCTTCCCCATCCAACACATTGGCAGTCCCAGTCTATGTTTGGAAAGTTAAAATTCTCAACTATTACAACCCTACTATTCTTACAGCTATCTGCAATCTCCTTACATATTTGCTCCTTAATTTCCTGTTGACTGTCGGGGGTGCCTAAAGTATAATTCTATCAACGTGGTCCCAATTTCTTATTTTTCATTCCCACCCATATAGCTTCACTGGGCGATCCCTTAGGAATATACTTTCTAAACACTGCTGTGATGTTTTTCCTCATCAAAAACGCCATTACCCTTCTTTTCTTGCCTCTCCTTCTGTCCTTATTCTAGCATCTGTACACCAGAACATTGAGCTGTCAGTCTTGTTCCTCTTTCAGTCATGTTTCTGTAATAGTTATGATTTCCCAGTCCCATGATCTCCCATCCATACCCAAACTCATCTGCCTTACCTGTCAGGCCTTTTGCATTGAAATAAATGCAATTTAATTCATCAGCCTTTCTTCGTTCCTTGTTGTGCTCTTGTCAGCCTAGTCTTTTCAACTTCTGCACTGGCCTCAACCTTCTCTTTTGTCTCACTACACTTTAGGGCCCTAACCCTCTGCCAGAAGACTAGCTTAAACCCTCATGAGTAGCTCTAACAAATCTCCCATCAGGATATTAGTCCTTCCCTCCAGTTTAGGTGTAAGCCATCCCTCTTGTACAAGGTCACTTCTGCCCCAGAAGGGATCCCAATGACCCAAAAATCTGATTCCCTGCTACCAGTTCCTCAGCTATGCATTCACCTGCCCTCTCCTCCCATTCCGACTCTCATTAGCATGTGGTACCGGAAATTACTACCTTTGAGGTCCTGCTTTTTAACGACCTACCTACCTCCCTATATTCAATCTGCAAGACCTCATTTCACTTTCTATCTATGTCATTGGTACCAATCTGTACAATGATATCTGGCTGCTCACACACCTCTTTGAAAATTTGCCTAACTGTGCTGAGAAGTCCTTGACTTAGGCATCAGGGAGGCAACACATCACCCTGGAGTCGCACTCGCGGCCACAGAGACACCAGTCTGTGCCCTGACTCGACTGTGCCATACCCTGCTTTACAGCAAAGTCAGTCATGGTGCCAATGACCTAGCTGCTGCTACTATTTTTCCCTCAAAGGCTATCCCCCCAAAAGGTATAAAGTTCCTTTTGCTAGTAATTTAGGCCTTGGTCCTTTTCTCATAAAGCAATCAGATAGCTGACTGCAGCTTTCCACCATCTTAATTTGGAGGTTTCTCCATTGTCCAGCACCTGTTTTAAAACTGCAATAGTGATCCTCAGACCTTTTCTCTTCACACATTTTACTGATATACATTATCCCATGGTAAATTATTGAGGTAGCACCCATTGAGTATTGTTACCGAATCCCTTTTCAAATTTTCTTGAATATTTTTGCTGAGAAAACTAGCTTAGCTACCTCCTCAACAAGAGTGAGTATTTCTTCTGCTAAGGTACATTTTACTACCTTTGGATCTTTTCTGCTTTTCTTTCTAAAGGACATTTACTTCCATCTCCCAAAAGAAAAAATATAAATCTTTCTGCACTCAAGAACACAATTCAGAATTTTTTGGAAGTATCTCTGAAATAATAGCTGCTTTTTTCCCTATGCCTGAACAACGTAGACAATGGCTAGTCAGTTGGTAAAATATAATGAGATTGGAAAAATGAGATTCCAACCATTGAGAAAAATAAAACAATTTGACACCCAAAGGTTTAATGGCAAAAGAGAATCTTGCCAGTGATCAGTGACAGGCTTATATGAATACATTAAAACTCTTTATTATTTAATCTATTTCTAATCTTCTTTATTTATTTTATTCACATTTATATGTAGCTTGCGATTTTTAGGCAGTGAAGAGAAACTGGATGTTGGCAATTTCTGGCATGAAATTCTGACTGGATACTTGGTGGCTCCAACTTCCTATATGCTCCTCTGTGCTTTGAACAGCATTCCCTGATACTTCACGAGCAACAAAAGCCTGTGTCCTTCATCTATAGATTTTGGCATCGAACATACACCAGCTTCACAACATCATCGTGGCACACCTTGAAATCATTTTGAATAGAGTTCACTACTTCAATTGTGCACTTCAGAGCACACTGACGCCTTGCATTACAATGTTGCTGCCAGCCACTCACACAGGGACAGGCATCCAACTCATGCACGGCAACAGATACATCGCTGGGCTCTTGGCTTACTACCATAATTTGACGTTCATTGCACCTCTGTCTTGTCTTGCCTTTTTGTGTACTGTGCCTCATTCAGAATTTATATTCTCAGCTGTACTGTCTTGCCTTGCCTTTCAGTGCAGACCCATAGGCAACTTGTTATGGTTGCCAGCAATGATCAGTCAAGGGTGTGAACACATTGCTGTTTGGGATCATTCTATGTCAGTGTTGCACCTACATGATGTGCTAGCAGCTTACGCAGCAAACATGTACTTCAACCAAATGCCCATGTCTAGAGAGAGGGAGACAGAGTCTTCAGTCAGGGATTTCTGGCACGGGAAGTTCAGAACATCATCTGATCTCAGCCTAGGGGCTGAGAAACAGTCAATCAGGCACTTGGGGTGATCATGGTCAGAGGATCAGTATCATTTTCAGTCCAGGGCGTGAGCTATGGTTGATCCTGCAGGTCCAGTGCAATCAGGTAGAAGTGCCATGTTAGTCAGAAAGCTGTACAGATATCAGTCAAGGATCTGAAACAAAAACAGAGATTGCTGGATAAACTCAGCAGGTCTGGCAGAGAAAGTAGAGTTAACGTTTTGGATCTAGTCACCCTTCTTCAGAACTGATAGCAACAAGGAAAAAGTGGTATTTATGCTGAAGACTACGAGTTGAGGGGGATAAAGAAGTCAGTGAAAGATAGAGACAGAGCCCAGAGGGTGCTGAAGACTGTTAGGCAGAAAAAGGGATGTGGCATGGTGGCACAGTGGTTAGCACTGCTGCCTCACAGCACCAGAGACCCGGGTTCGATTCCAGCCTTGGGCGACTGTCTGTGTGGAGTTTGCATATTCTCCCCGTGTCTGCGTGGGTTTCCTCCGGGAGCTCCGGTTTCCCTCACAGTCCAAAGATGTGCAGGTTAGGTTGATTGGCCATGCTAAATTGCCCATAGTGTTCAGGGAGGTGTAGCTTAGGTGGGTTGTAGGGGGATGTGTTTGGGTGGAATGCTCTGAGGTTCGGTGCGGACTTGTTGGGCCGAAGGGCCTGTTTCCACACTGTAGGGATTCTATTCTATAATGGTAAGCCAGGATGTAAGAGAAGCTGATAATGGGGACCTTAAGTCAGTGTAAATGAATTTGATGAGCTGAAAGCAGCCCAAATCTTTACAGGGGTGCTTTGGGCATGGGGAAGGGTAGTGGATATGGAACAAAGTGTTCAGGCCCTACAATTATTGAACCCTGAAGGTAGCAAGGTCCCCAAGCAGAAAATGAGATGCTGTTCTTCAAGCTTGCATTGACTCTCACTGGAGCACTGTGGCAGACCTGACAGAGATGTTGACATGGGAACACGGTGGTGTGTTGAAGAGCTAGACAACTGGAAGCTCAGGGTCATTTTCATGGACAGAATATAGGTGTTCCAGTCTGCATTTTGTCTCCCCAGTGTAGAGGAGACCACATTGTGAGCAGTGAATCCAGTAGAATAGATTGAATAAAATGCAGTAAATCACTGCTGTATCTGGGAGGTGTGTCTGGAGCCTTGGATAGTGAGGATGGAGGAAGTAAATGGACAGGTGTTACATCTTCTGCGATTGCATAGGAAGGCGCCATGGAGGTGGGGGTAAATGCTAGAAGCAGAAGAGGAGTGGAGCAGGGTGTTCCAGAGGGAACAGACCCTGTGGAATGCCAACACGGGAGGGGAAGAATATGTGTCTGGTGATGGCGTCTTACTGGAGGTGGCGGAAATGATCCTATGTATGTGGATGTTGGTGGGTGGAAAGAGAGGAATAGGGGGACCATATTGGTGTTGTGGAAGAGGAGGCAAGGGGTGAAGGGAGAAGTGCAGGAAATGGGTTGGACACAGCTGAGGGCCCTGTCTATCACAGTGGCGAGGAATCCTCGTTTTAGGAAAAAACTGGACATATCTGAGGCCCTAGTGGAAGGTGGCATCAATAGAACAGATGAGACAGAGGTGGAGAAATTGGGAGAATGGAATGAGTCTTTACAGGAAGCAAGGTGCGAGGATATATAGTTCAGGTAACTGTGGGAGTCGGTAGATTTGTATTAGATATAGGTGGCCAACCTATCCCCAGAAATTGAAACAGATGTCGAGGAAAGGAAGGGTGGAGTCAGAGATGGGCCAGGTGAAGGCAGGGTGGAAATGGGAAGTGAAATTGTTGATTTTTTCCCATTCTGGATTAAAGAGGGAAGCAGCACTTATGATGTCATTTATGTCAGGGAGACTGTTGTGGGTAGGGACCTGAGTAGGACTGGAACAAGGAGTATTCCACATACCCCACAAAGTCAAGGGTCTGATCACTCATCAATCAAGTCAGATGCGGGGAGATGGAAGGAGGTGAGGATGGGTCACTGTCAGTCCATGTGTCTATTAACTAAAAGCCAAATGGGGTGAGGTATCTGAGGGGACGGCGATCAGGAGGGAAGTCAGTTGTAGGTTTTAGAGGCAGCGTCTGGGATGCAAAGGGGATATTAATTGTGGGGGGGGAGGGAAGAGGCATCTCGATGTAAAAGGGTAGAGAGCGATAGAGTGTGGGAGGGCAAGTGTACAGCAAGAAACGATTCATCGATGGTCACCACCACCCTGACTTCATGGGGTGGGAAAACAATGCATAACTATGTTCTGAACTGTGGAGATTAGCAGTTAATAAAAGAGTGGGAGGGAACATGGGATGATCAAAGCCAGTGGGATTGATCAGGAAGGCAACACGTAAAAGCAAATGAGTGTTTGAAATGGGGTCACCTAGATTGAGGGACTGAGCCTACAATTCACTCCATACAGTGCTACCTGTGTTGCCTTCTATTCTCAAAATCACCGGTGTAAAATCAAAATCAAAACTGCCATCACTCCCTGAGTAGATGAAGTAAGTATTCTTTCTCTGAAGTACTAGGCTCTATGTGTCAGTGATGTTAGGCCCCGAAAGGGGCAACGGTACTATACATTCATATAATATGGGTTAAAGACATTTGTTATTCACAAAGTTCTATATGTGAATGTCCAAATAAAAGCAAGATGCAGCATGTGCTGGAGATCTGGTACAAACACAGAAAATGTTTGAGAAACTCTGCAGATCTGGAACAAGAAACAGAGTTAACGTTTCAAGTCCAGTAGGACTTCTTCAGAAGAAGAGTCATACCAGGCTCAAAACATTGCCTTTGCTTCTCTCTCCACAGCTGCTGCCAGACATGCAGAATTTCTCCAGCATTTTCTGAGTTTGTATCATGCACTGATTTCAACTACATGTCCTAGCCACAAGCAATCGTGACTATATTATTCCATATTGTTATGGACCAGATCAACCCCCATCAAAATACATTAAGAATACAGCTTAGACCCTAACTTTTTCTTATTTTAAGAGTAAGTGTAAGGTATTGCGTTCCAGATGGAATTCGATTGGTCAAACTACTTGATTTTAAGCAAAACATACTTTATTTTACACTACAGTAAAAATACTGATGAAATAAAAATAAAAGAATTGGCTTAACTAACTGTATTGAAATGCATCAAAAATATATATAAACTACTACTAATTAACTGTTCCAACATCCTTGGCAAAGGCAAATTCAGTAGAATAGATTATTTCACATATCATTCCAGCAGCAGCAAGAGAACCCCAGCTTTTAGATATAACAGAGCTAGTGGAATAAGAGCTTCCACATTCAGCTTCAAGGTCCCAGCAAGTGCAAAAAGCTATAACTAAAAATCCTGGTTCTGTGGGAGCTTGACGCTACCCATTTAGCCTGCTTCTGTTGTTCCAACTTTAAAATAAAACCCAAGGCCTCACAAGCTGTTTACTTTATTGGCTTTGAGCAGAACACTCAAAACCTCTGCCTCAAACTTTCTTTACAATAAAAAGGACAAAATACACCTCTTAAGCCACAGTATTGTTACAATTTTACAATTTAATTCTATTAGTGACTGTGAAGCACAAATCTTGTCAAGCAAGATGTAAAGTTTTATTTTAGTTCTACAATTCACAATCACCCTCCATGGTTTCATAGTCTGCACAAAGTACAGGAACTGTTCATTTCAATGAAGAGCTTCAGGGAAACAAACTGGCAGGATATTGAGACCAAAGGAGTTACTGACTGGATTGCTCTAAGAAGAGACTACATGGACTCCTGTGCTGTAATGACTTTATGAACTGAATATTCATTTTGAGGGCAGGAACTGCCTCTGATGCCAAACCTCTCTCACGAGGATGGGAACATGCACTTGTTGAAAGTCTGATGAGGTTGTCACTTTAATTAGCATGGAGAGAAAAGGGGATTCCTCTAAAGGGTGGCCTTTGCATGAAGGTATGCAAGGGGATCATGAAACAGGTGCTTTAGTCCACTTTGGTAGTTTTGGGCCTTACCCTCCTCAGTTTCAAACCATGTCAGACCCTAGAAAAGCATGGTCGAAGACTCTACATTGGATTAGTACCACTTGTCTCAGTAATCTTACGATAGGGCGGAACCTTGTTGTTGGAGGTCACGTGTACCAGCTGTAGGGCCAGCAAGAGATCCATGGTACTTTTTCAGGAAAGTTCATCAAACCACATGCTGGCAGTGTCAACACCATCAGCGGGCCTTTCCCCTATGATCATGGCTCTCGTGGTGGAAATCCTGCCTAGCAAGAGCTACCAGCCAGAATCCAGCAGTTTATGTTCAACAGTGCCACTGAGGTATCTGCGGCTGTTGCCAGAATAACAACCACTGCAGTCCTAGGATCATGGAGACCAGATAAGAAAAAGAAATTGGGGTGGTTTCACAGGGTGGGAGCATGGGAGAAGGGAAGTAGGGTGGTTAAGAAGGAAGGGTGGTGAGGGGATGTTGGCTTTCACAGCATGTCTCCTTTCCAGTGTCCAATCCTTTTATTGCTGATTACCTTTGCTTTTCCTTAATTTAACCTATTTTGTCTTTCCTAATCAATCATCCAGAGATGTTATTACACACCTCTGGGGCAGGTGGCACTTGAATCCATGCCTCCTGGTCCAGAAGTAGGGGCATTACTACTGCCCCACAAAAGAGCCTCTGATTACCTTTTTTTAAATTATTAACCTTTTTTTTCCCTAATCAACCTGTTCAGAGATGTTATTATGTACCACTGGAGAAGGTGAGACTTAAGCCCAGGCCTCTCTGGTCCTGGGGCAGGGACACAACCAGTGGTCCACAAGACTGGTTAGTACAGCCATTTTCTTTTCTTGCATGGGATGTGGGTAGCCAGCGTTTGTGGCCCATCCTCAATTGCTCTTGAATGACTTGCTAGGCCATTTCAGAAGACAGTTAAGCGTTAACTCTGTTGTTGTGGGTTTGCAGTCATATGTAGGCCAAACTAAGCAAGGACAGATTTCCTTCCCTAATAGATATTAATGAACCTAATGTGTTTTTATAACAATCAACAATGGTTACATGGTCACCATTAGATTGAGTTTCAATTCCAGATTTATTGAATTCAAATTTTACTATCTGCCCTGGTGAGATTTTAACCCATGTCCTTAGAACCATTAGCTTGGGCTAATGATTAGTCTGGACTCTAAATTACTATTCCAGTGATTGATAATTTATAATTATCTTGTTGCCTATCTAAAGCACTGTTTTGAGCAGAGTGGATTGAAACTAATCCAAAATCCTAAAGTATTGATAATATCAATAAGTAAGCATTGTAACAGCAGCTTTTAGTAATAGGACAAAAAAAAACTTCTTCAACATAATATCCATTTCAACAATGACTTAAATTTATATCGTACATTCAAAGTAGAAAACCTCAACAAGGTTTAAAGCAATTAAAACTTTAAGTAACAGAGGGATTATTACGACAGATATCAAGATATTGACCAAAGAAACTGATTTTAAGGATCATCTTAATAGTGGTGAGAAAAATAAACAGTAGAGCAGTTTAGGGAGAAAATTTCTGTTGAGTGGAGCAAAATGGTGGCTGCAGTGATACATCTTAGGTGGATTACCAAGGGAAATGTGGGGTTACAGGGATAGTGTGGGGGCATCTGGGTCTGCGTGGGATGTTCTTCAGAGGGTCAGTGTAAACTTGATGGGCTGAATGGCCTCTATCTGGATTGTAGGGATTCTATGATTCTAAGCGATTGTGTACACTGATCTACGAAGTCAGCTGTTTCTTGGTTATCCGGATGACAGTAAAGACACTCATGTACCTTTGGAGACAATATAATGAAAAGAAAAATTTAAAGTTGTCAAAAAGAGAGAACTAGCCATTGGATACAAAATTGACTTGAAGGTAGGAGAAGGTAGAAGGTAAGATGGTAGTGACGGAAGGTTGCTTTTCAGACTGGAGGCCTGTTACCAGGGGTACGCCACAAAGATCGGGGTCCACTGCTTTTTGTAATTTAATTAAATGATTTAGATGTGAATATAGGAGGTATAGTTAGTAAGTTTGTAGATGACACCAAAATTAGTGGTGTAGTGACAGCAAAGGTGGTTATAGCAGCCTGAAAGATGATGATACCATTCTTTCTAATGAATTTTCCTAGACTAGTTACACTTTTTACAATTTGACCCACTCAAATTGTTGTCACAGTGGTATTATCCCTCGGTTCTTAATTAATGAGTGGTCTGTCTCTCTACTCCTTGAGCAATTTCTTTAAGCATCTCACCTTATTTCACCCATCATAACACATTTAAAACCTTTGTTCTCTACCGCCTACACTTTAAATGTCACTTCAAGTTTTTCACAATTATTTATTTTCTGCTTTCCTCCCTCATGCTCTATACCGATGGCCTTCTCATCCTTGGTGATTCCAACTTACATCTCAGCTCTTCCTGTTCTTTCCTCCAGGTTCACTTTTCTCCTTTCTAGCCTGATTCTTCCTCTCCACAGAAACTCTCCTATCCAGATACAGAGGCAAGCCCTCAATCTTGGCATTTCATGTGGCATTGCTATCATTACCATCACTCATAGGCGATCTCTGATCATTTAGTTCTATTGCTTTCTAATCATATTTCTCTTTCCCTGTACACCACCACCCCCCCAACACCCACTTACTGCAAATACACTTTTTCACGCGACGACCGCTGGATAAGGAGGTATTCCTGGATTCAAATAACACTGCGCTTCAAAATTCCCAACAGCCTAGGTTCTTTAACCTAGATTTCATCAAGATATTGTTGTAGCTATTATTTACTTATTTATATCATCTCTAGTGCTTTTAATTCCCTCATTTACATTAGAACTATTACTCTCTCTGAGTGTCAATGATCACATGGTATTCCTCCCATATCACTCCTTTAAATGAGGAATGCATCCTTGACCTTCTGTGATGAATAACTGGTTGAAGTACACATCACTAGGGTCTGGTGTGCATCAGTTTTTGCTCCTCATTTCCAAAACTGTTTACTAAATAAAGATCATCTTGGAACACAGAGTTAATCCATGTATTCCTTAATCCAGCAAAAACTAGCTTCATAAACCACTTTTCAATTCCACCTCCACCTTTGCCTCCAGTAAAAAGAAACATAGAAACACAGAAAATAGATGTAGGAGTAGGCATTTGGCCCTTTGAGCCTGTGCCACCATTCAATATAATCATGGCGATCATCCAAATTCAGTATCCCACTCTCACTTTTTCTCCATACCCTTGATCCCTTCGGCAGCAAGGGCCATGTCCAGCTCCCTCTTGACTGTGTCTGACGAACTGGCCTCAACATCTTTCTGTGGTAGAGAATTCCACAGGTTCACAACTCTGAGTGAACAAATTCTTCTTCATCTCAGTCCTGAATGACTTACCCTCTTATTCTTAGACTGTGATCCCTGGGTCTGGACTTCAATATCAGGAGCATTTGTCTCGCATCTAACCTGTTCTGTCCCATCAGGATTTTATATGTTTCTATGAGATACTCCATCATTCTTCCAAATTCAGCCGATCTAGTCTTTCTTCATAAGTAAGTCCTGCCATCTCAAGAATCAGTCTGGTGAGCCTTCGCTGGACTCCCTCAATAGCAAAAATGTCCTTCCTCAGACTAGGGGACAAAAACTGTATACAATACTCAAGATGTGGCCTACCTCATCATATGCTGCACACCTGCATGCCAACATTCAGCGACTGTTCCACCATGACACCCAGGTCTCGTTGAACCTCACCTTTTCCTAAATTGTCACCATTCAAATAATAATCTGCCTCCCTGTTTTTGCCACCAAAGTAGATAACCTCACATTTAGCCACATTATATTACATTTGCCAAGTATTTGCCCAGCCTGTCCAAGTCACCCTGCAGCCTCGTTTCATTCTCCTTTCATGTATATTGTGCACAGCTGGGGTCCCAGCACTGAAACCTGTGGTACCCCACCCATCGCTGCCTCCCAATCTGAAAAGGGCCTATTTATTTCTGCTGTTTGCTTCCCGCCTGCCATGTCTCTATCAATGTCAATACATTACGTCTGAAACCATGAGCATTAATTTTAGTTAATAATCTCTTGTGTGGGATCTTGTCAAAAGCCTTTTGAAAGTCCAGACACACAATATCCACTAATGCACTCTTGTACACTCTACTGGTCACATCCTCAAAATATTCCAGAAAATTTGATAAGCACGATTTGCCATCAGTGAATCCATGTTGACTTGGACCAATCCTGTCACCACTTTTTAAATGCTCACTTATTACATACATTATGACTCCAGCATTTTCCCCACCATCGAAGTCAGGCTAACTGGCCTATAATTTCTCATTTCCTCTCTCTCTCCTTTTTTAAAATTTGGGGTTACATTAGTTACCATTGAGTCCACTGAAACTCTTTAGAGTCTACAGAACGCTGGAAAATTATCAGTAATGAGTCCACTATTTCTAGAGCTACTTCCCTAAGTATTCTGGGATGCAGAGCATCAGGCTGTGGGGACCTATTGGGTTTTAATCTGAAAAATTTCCCCAATATCACTTCCTGACTAATAAGGATTTCCTTCAGTTTGTATTTCATGCTTGATCCTCTATCCCATAGCATTACCAGAAGGTTAGCTGTACCTTCCTTAGTGAAGACAGATCCAAAGTATTTGTTCAACTGATCTGCCATCTCTTTGTTTTCCATTACAAATTCAGCTCATTCTAACTGTACGGAGCCTGTATTAGTCTTCATCAGTATTTTTTTCTCTTCACATATCTATAGGAGCTTTTGCAGTCAGCTTTTATGTTTTCCGTAAGCTTACTCTCATATTCTATTTTCCCCTTCCAAATTAAACCCATTGTTCCCTGCTGAATTTTAAATTTCTTCTAGTCCTCAGGTTTGCTGCTTTTTCTGGATATGTATCCTCTTTAGCTTTAACACTATCTCTGATTTCCCTTGTTAGCCATTGTTAAGCCATCTTCCCTGTTGTACTCCTACACCAGACAGGGATGTACAATTGTTGAAGTTCATCCACGTGTTCTTTAAATGTCTTCCATTGCCTATCCATTGTTAACCCCTTAAGTATCCTTGGTCATCTTATCCTAAGCCAATGCATGCCTCAAACCATCAAAGTTAGCTTTCTTTAAGTTCAGGACCCTCGTCTCAGATTTAACAGAGTCATTCTCCATCTTAATGAAGAATTCTACCGCATTACAGTCACTCTTCCCCAAAGGATCTCATAGCACAGGGTTGTTAATTAATCCTCTGTCATTACACAATGAAAAATGTAATTAGTAAATGGACCTTTTTTCTCCCTAAAAGTAGGACAATCCTTTCAACTACCTCTGCCACTTCTTTTCCCCTAGCTGTTAGAATAAACATTCCCTGCAGTCGAACCTGAACTAATCTCTTTGGACAAATGCAATCTCATTTCCTGCAATGCTCTGCTCAAACTCATCTTGTTCGAGTAATGCATCCCCTGCTCACTCAAAACTATTCAGGCCAAACTGTTGACCACTTAAATCCCCCTCCTGGGTTTTTGGTTAGCTGATATTATTAATTGGTCTGTCTCCTTATGTTTTTTTCTTCGTCAATCTTTGATCCATCCATCATCCATCCAATGATGTTTAACCGTCTCCTCAAAAAATGCTTATGGATGTGTTATCAATCAAACAGATTACTCTGTCCTAGATGGTGGCAAGTTTGAGTGTTTTTGAAAGTGCACTCATCCATTGCACTCGTGACTTGTACCTTGTAGACTGGAGATTGGGAGTCAGGTGGTGAGTTACTTACCACAAGATTCCTAATCTTTGATATTAGGGGATTCAGTGATGGCAATGCCATTGAATCTTAATGGGTATTGGTTAGATATTCTCCTTTTGAAGATGGACATTTCCTGGCACTTGTGTGGTATGAATGTTACTTGCTATTTCTCAAACCAGTCCTAGTCTTACTGCAAATGGACATGGACTCCTTCATCATCTGACGAGTCACAAATAGTTCTGAATATTTTATAATTATTATCAAACACCCCCACTTCTGACCTGATGATGGCTGGAAGGTCACTGATGAAACAAATGATGATTGTGGGGTCCAGGAGTCTATCCTGAAGAACTCCTGCACAGATGTGCTATAGCTGCGGCAAATGAAGTCTAACAACCCTAACCATCTTCTTCTGTGATGATATGACTCTATCCAACAGAGAGTTTATTCCCCTGATTCCTATTGGCTGTAATTTTGCAAGGGTTTCTTGATGCCAGCAATAGACAAATGCAAGCTTGATGTCAAGGGCAATCACTCTCGCCTCCCCTCTAGAGTTCAGCTCTTTATCCATGTTTGAAACAAGGCAGTAGTGAGGCCAAGAGTTGAGTGAGCAGGTTACCTCTGAGCAAGTGCTGCTTGATTGCATTGTTGATGACACATTCCATCACTTTACTGACGATTAATTAAGAGTAGACTGTTGGGACAAGGAGGGAGGGGGGGGGAGAGAGAGAGAGAGGGAGAGAGTAATTGGCCTGAAAAGGTTTTGTCCTGCTTTTCATGTACAGCAGAAACTTGGTCAATATTCCACATTATTGGGTAGATGCCAGTGTTTTAGCTGTATTGGAATAGCTGGACTAAGGGTATGGAAAGTTCTGGAGCACACATCTTCAGACGTATTGCTGAATATTGACAGGGTTAACAGCTTTTTCACTGTCCAGTGTATCCTTCTGAACTGTTCATAAAATTAAGAAGTATTTCAATATAAACGTGCCATACGTAGGCTATGGCACAAGTGCCCGAAAAATGGTATTAGAATAGTTAGATGGCTGTTTTTGAGTGGTGCAGGCCCAATGAGCCAAAGGACCTTTTCAGTGCTGAAGACCTGTATGGTTCTATGACTGTAGCCCCATGTTCTAAACTCCTTTGCCTGGTAAACAACATCTCATTGTCCACTCTATCATGCCCTTCAAAATCTTACATGTTTCAATGAAATAACCTCATTAGTCTAAACTCCAGAGAATATAGAACCAATTTACTCAGACTCTCAACAGAAAATCTTCTCATCCCAGGAATCAGTCAAGTGGACTACCTTCAAAGCACACTTCTCCTTCTTTAGGTATGGATGCATTGTACTCCAGGAGTGATCTCACCAAAGCCCTTTACAACCTTAGCTGTTCCTTATTTAAAGTTTGAAAAGACTTGTAGCTTGGGTTGTGGGTGAGGTTGTAGAAATGCTTGCCGAGTTGGTGGGTTTGGTTGCAAACGTTTAGTCACTCTGCTAGGTAACATCATCAGTGAGCCTCTGGTGAGATGTTGGTGTTCTGTCCTGCTTGTTATTTATATGCCTCGGTTTGCTGGGGTGATTGGTATCATTTCTGGTTTTTTTTCTCAGTGGTTTGTACACAGGGTCTAATTCAATATGTTTGTTGATGAAGTTCCGGTTGGAATACCAGGCCTCCAGGAATTCCCTCCAGGTGTCTCTGTTTGGCTTGTGCGATTATCAATGTGTTGTCCCAGTTGAATTTTTGTCCATGTGCAGTGAGACAAGTGAGAATTGGTCATGTCTCTTGGTGGGTAGTTGGTGTTCATGTATCTATATGGTCAATTTCTTCTGGGTTGGCTTATGTAGTGTTTCTCACAATCCTTGCATGATATTTTGTCTATTGCCCCAGTCTTGCCAGTTTTGGGTATTGGATCCTTTACGTTCGTCAGTTGCCGTCGTAGGGTGGTTGTTGGTTTGTGGGCTCTTCTGATACCTAGGGGCCTGCGTCGTCTTGTGGTCATCTCTGAAATGTCCTTGATGTATCGTAGGGTGATAAGTGATTCTGGTCATGTTGTGTCTTCCTGTTGTGGTCTGTCTCGGCGGTAACAGTGGATTGTGCTTTTCGGGTATCCTTTTCTTTTGGAGACTTCGTATAAGTGTTCCTGTTCTGCTTTGCGTGTTTCCGAGTTGCTGCAATGAGCTGTGGCTCATTTAAATAGTGTCCTGGTGCAGCTCCGTTTGTGGGCATTGGGGTGGTTGGTAGTGTAATTGAGTATTTGGTCCATATGTGTGGTCTTTCTGTAAACGTTAGTCTGGAGTTCCCCATTATTTTTGTGTTCTACCATTATGTCCAGGAAGGGTAGTCGGTTATTGTTCTTCTCTTCTTTCATGAATTTTATCCCGGTAAGGATATTGTTTATGTGTTGGTGGGTTTCTTCCAGTTTAGTGTGTTTAATAATACAAGCGTGTCATCGACAAATTGAACCCAAAGTTTGGGTTATGTAGTGGGAAGTGCTGTGCATTCTAACCTTTGCATTACTGCTTCTGCAATCAGTCCTGATATTGGGGATCCCATTGGTGTTTTGTTAATTTGTTTGTACATGTTGTTGTTGAAATTGAAGTGGGTTGTAGGACATAAATCTAGTAGTTTCTTGGTGGTGTCCTTATTGATGTTGTTGGGTGTCCTGGGTTGTCTGCTTATTTGATTCGTCTAGCGGTGTTGCAATTGTTTCTTTGGCTGGGTCAATGTTTATGGATGTAAATAATGCTGTTACATTAAAGGATATCATCATTTCGTCTTGATCTATCCTGGTGTCCCTGATGATGTTGAAGAATTCTTGGGATGAGTGGATGGAGTGGATAGTGTAGTCCACTAAGTATTTTAATTTCTGTTGTAGTTCCTTGGCAAGTCAATATATTAGTGTGCCTGGTAGTGAGACAAAGGGTCTGAGGGGACCCCTTGTTTGTGTACCTTGGGGAGTCCATAGAATCGGGGTGTGTTGGATCTCTCTGGCTTAATTTTTTGGTAGTCTGTCTTGCTGATGTCTCCTGAGTTGTGTAATTTCTTTCAGGGTCGTTTGTAATCAGGTTTTCTAGCTGTGGTGTTACGTCTATCACCATCTGTTGGTAGGTGTTGGTATCTGCTAGTAGCGTGTTAGCTTTCTCGATGTGTGGGGTTCTAGTGAGGACTACTATCGTGCGTCCTCTGTCTGCTAGTAAGATAACAATGTTCCTGTCATTCTTGAGTCTTTTCAGGGCTTTTGTCTCTTCTCTGCTGAACGTGTTCCACTTTCCTTTTTTGTTTAGTGTTTGGGCTATCGTCTGTCTGATGGTCTGTTCTTCTTCCATGAGCCCAGCGCAGCCAGGAAGTCAGTCTTTTTGGCGGTTCTGTATTTATAATTCAGACCTCTTACTGGGACGGTCTTCTCAAGATGTTTTTAATCCATGAATTTGTGTTGTCCATGACTTTGATGTGGGTGATTTTAGACAGTTTTTCTTGAAGTGATATTCTTTTCTTTGTTCTGGTCTTTTGTTGTTATACGTTGATGGCTTGTTCCACTGTGGATGTCCATTCTTGGTCAGTTGTGTTAGAGTACAGAGTTTTTTTGACACGCAATTTCCTGCTTGTATAGACAGTTGTGGGCCTCGTTGACCCGAAAAGCACAATCCGCTGTTACCTCTGAGACAGGCCACACCAGGAAGACACAACACAACCAGAAGCACTTATCACTCTATGATACATCAAGGACATTTCAGAGATGACCACAAGATGACTCAAACCGCTAGGAATCAGCCCAAAAACCAATAACCACCCTACGTCAGCTACGTAAAGGATCCCATACTGGGATAACAGACAAAATACCATGCAAGGAATGTGAGAAACGCTATGTAGGCCAAACCAAAAGAAAACTGACCATATGGATACATGAACACCAACTAGCACCAAGAGACATGACCAATTCTCACTTGTCTCACTAACAACGGACAACAAGGTACACGAATTCGACTGGGACAGCACATCGATAATCGCACAAGACAAACAGAGACAAGCCAGGGAACTCCTGGATGCCTGGTATTCCAACCAGAACTCCATCAATAAACACATTGAATTAGACCCTGTGTACAAACCACTGAGAAATAAAACCAGAACTGATACCAATCATCCCCATAAACCAAGGCATATAAATAACAAGTGGGACAGAACACCGACGCTTCACCAGAGGCGCACTGACGATGTTACCTAGCAGGTGACAAACATTTGCAACCAACTCCACCGGCTCGGCGATCATGTCTAAAATGTCAGAGTTCCTTATTCCTGTACTCAACTTCCTTGTAATAAATGCCAACATGTTATTGCAAACCTAATTGCTAGCCGTATCTGCACGCTACTTTTTATTTTCTTTTCGCAAGTAAAGCCAAGTCGCCCTAAACATCAATATTTACAAGTTTCGCACCTTTAAAGCGAAATTCTGCTTTGATATCCTCATGACTTAAGGAAATAATCGCGTACTTCTGTGCATTATACATCATCTGCCACATTATTTCCCCTCACTTAACCTGCATCTGATTGTGACCCCTTTGCGTCTTTGATAAGTTACCACAGAAAAAGTTGTTAAACAGGATGAAAGCCCATGGTATTGGGGTAATATGTTAGCATGGATTGAGGATTGGTTAACATACAAAAGACAGTCAGGATTAATGGATCTTTTTCACGTTGGAAAGATTTAACTTGTTGATTGCCCTAAGGATCAGCCGTAGGACTTCAATTATTTACTGTCCATATTAACGACTTGAAAGAGGAATCAAAGTGTAATGTATCCAAATTTGCTGATGATACAAAATCAGGTGGGAAGGCATATTGTAAAGAGGACAGAAGGAAGCTGCAAATGAATATAGTTCAGTTAAGTGAGTAGGCAAAAACTTGGCAGATGGAGTTTAGTGTAAGAAAGTGTGAGGTCATACATTTTGGTTGGAAGACTCAAAAGGCAGACTGTTATTTCAATGGAAAGGGGCTTCAACAATGTACAGTCCAGAGGGATATGGGTGTTCTTGTACACCAAATATAAAAATTAGCATGTAGATGCAGCAAATAATTAAGAGTGCAATTGGAATTTTGACTTCTATTGCTAGTTTAGAGTTCAAAAATGATGAAGTCTTGTTCGAACCTAGAATACTGTGTACAGTTTAAGTCTCCATATTTAAGAAAGGATGTATAGGCATTAAAGGCAGATTCACGAGGCTAATTCCTGGGATGAAGGTGTTGACTTATCAAAAATGGCTAAAAAGGTTAGGCCTTGATTCATTAGAGTTTGGAAGAATGACAGCTGATCTTATCGAAATATACAACATGCTGAAGCAGCTTGACAGAGTAGATGTTGAGAAGATGTTTCCACTGGTAAGGAATCTCAAATAAGGGGACATAGTTACAGAATAAGGCAATCATGAAAACTAAGATACAAAGACATTTCTGCATTCCAGAATGTCTGGAATTCTCTACCACAGAGATCTGTGGAGTCTGGATTGTTGAAAATATTTAAAAAGAAGGTAGACAGATTTTGAACTGTTGGAAAGTTGAAGGCTACAAAACACTGACAGAGGAGAGGAATTGAGGCCTGGGGCAGATCAGTGATGACCTTATTGAATGGCGGAGCAGGTTTGAGGTGCCAAACTATCTCCTCCTCCTTTTTCTTATGTTCACAGCCTGCATTCTTATCTAGGGATGTATCATCATTAATATAATATAAGTTATTAATGAGGAGTGTAAATAGATGAAGTCCCAGCACTGATCCTTGTGATACTTTATCTGTCACAGCTTGCCAACTTGAAAACGCCCCAGACGTCCCCGGTCTTTGCTTCAACTACATGCCATCCGCGCTAATATATTACTGCCAAATCCACGAAACTTTATATTGAATATTAACCTTCAGTGTGGCACCTTTTTGAATACATCTTCAATATCCAAGTAGACCATCTACATCCGTGTTGACCACTGCTTATCTACATACAAGCTACGTTCTCAAAAATGTTCAATACATTCGTCAAATCTGACAATTCATTTGGAAACTATACTAAAGTTGATTCTGATCATACCACAATTTTCTAAGCTCATTGCTAAGCTTTGGTCAATTCTGCATTATCCTGAACAGTGATGGCAAGCTAACTGGTCCACTGTTGCTCGTATTTTCTCTCATTATTCCTTCTTGTGCAGTGGAGTTATATTTGTCAACTTCTAATCTACAAGGCCCATTCCAGAATCAATGAAGCATTGAAAATTTATAATCACAGCATCAAACATACTTCACTGGCTTCAAAGGAGAAGGATCAAATTTTATGACATACTGAGTGTTTAAGTCCAAAATCAAGGTTGAATCTTTAATGTGTTACACCAGGGAGATTTGAAATTATTTTAATAATTCCATATTTGATCAATAATTTCAAATATGTAATGATCCTCTCCTGTGTATGACAGGTTTTAAGTCTATTAAAAGAGACATTTAATAAAGTATGTAACTTAATTTGTTACATACTTTATTCCATATTTAATTTTTTTGTCATTTAAATTTTAAGGATAATAGAAGCTCTTCATTCAGTATCTGTTATATTTTTGACACATAGCAATCACTGCATTTCAATTAAAATTTTATTAACTACAATGTGAAAAATAGAAATAGTTGTTCCTTAAGATACCTACTGCAACATGCTAAGTTCCTTAATCTTATTTTATTTATGTGTTGCTAATGGAAAATCCAAACAATTTTGTTGTGTTCTTGTTTTCTAAGTGTTTTAAGAGATAAATTTTTAACACTGCTGTCTCAGCTAAGCCTGTCAATCAGTCTTTTAGCTTGACA
The DNA here is from genome assembly GCA_024137785.1 of Ginglymostoma cirratum. Taxonomy (NCBI): domain Eukaryota; kingdom Metazoa; phylum Chordata; class Chondrichthyes; order Orectolobiformes; family Ginglymostomatidae; genus Ginglymostoma; species Ginglymostoma cirratum. Next base: position 4,183,078 of record JAHRHZ010000095.1, on the reverse strand, counting down.
TCTATCATGGCGAAATGCTGGAATCTATTAAGAAAACTATTGAAGAGAATCTAGTGAGACTAAAAGCAATAAATTCAAGCACACATGGGCTTACAAAAGACAGTTTCTACGTCATAAATTGCCTGAAATTGATTGAGAGTTGATGAACAAGGAGATGATGGTAAGCGGTATATATCTTTATTTTTAGAAAGCATTTGAGAAGGCTCTTTGCTGGGCAATTACAGGGAAATTAAGTTACAAATCTGCGAATAATTGGGTAGAGAGTAGGTAGTTATCCATTACTGTAGTTCCAGTTGAAGAAATTACCTTCCTTTTGTGTGCTTTGCATGTAAGAATGTGTTTAAAATGTTCTAAATTAAGGATGATAAAGCAGTGATAACTGAGGAATGAAACTCTGGTGAATTCAACATCAAGCAGAAAATCTACTTTATCAACTATGGCAAAGGTAAAAATTATCTTCTTACTATTTCATCAGAAAATGTGGCCTCCTGTAATCATTTCTCTGCTTTTCTCTATCTCAATATAACTGTATTTCCATTTTCTCTATTTGTCACACATCTTGTTTTATCAGACTGCTTCATTCTTCCCTCCTTAACTCATTCATTAGCATATCTCAATTCTCTTACATAATCCAGGTTGTGTTGTCAGAGGTGCTGCATTTTACTTAAGATTTTAAATTAAGGACACATGTACCTTTTCAGGTGGGTGTAAAAGATCCAAGTTTCTATTTTGAAGTAGACAGCTGTCTTTGTGCATGATCAACATTACCCTCTCAAAAGTTACTGCCAAATTTGATTCATCTCAATGTTGTTTGCAGAACCTGGAATTCACATATTGGTTGTCAACATTAACCAATTAAACATTAATAAAAATGCTCCAAAGGTAATTGATTAATTGACTGTGAAAAACAGCAAGTCCAGATGTCCCAAAAATGTGAAAGACCAGTAAAGGTTATTTCATTCCTAATCTCCCCAAAGTCTTTTGTGTTTAGTCTTTTCACTACTTCTCATTTGTTTTTATACATTTCTCATTGGTCCTGTTTGCATTCTTACGCTGTTGCAGTGGATGAACACAAGTGTCAAACATCCAGGCAGAAATACAAAGTCCAAACTGAGAAAGACTGGGAATGTTCAGTGTTTAGGTGCAGGACAACAAGCATCAACATGGCTTTTGGATGACACCTTATTCAAAATATGACATTTTTTGGATATAGTGAAGTAATAGTATGTGCATTCGTTTCCTTTCTTATTAAAATAAATTTCAACTGATTAGTGTGTTTTAACACAAATGCAAGCATCAGACATTTTACAATACCGTATGAGAATTACAGTAGTAGTCTTGGCACTTCAATTAATGGAAAACCAAATATTCCAGATGGAGATCTGAAATAAGGGCAAAAATACTGGAAAATCTCAGCAGATCCGGCAACGTCTGTGGGGAGGAACAGAGTTAATTGTTCATGTTGTTGACCAACGTTTTTCCAGTTTTACTTGTTTTCACTCTAAGTAATAAATCATTTTTAGGGTCATATAAGATTATATAGTATATGCTGGACAGGAACAGGTTATTCAACCTAAGCAGATCATTTCAGCATTGATGTTTCATTTGAGCCTCCTTAACGTTGCCACATCTAAATTTATTATTATAATATCATTATAATTATAAATCTCATTTCACCCATTTGCTTATCTAGCATTCCCTTAAACTTAACTAAACTACTAGCTTCAATCATTCCCTGTGGTTGCAGGTTCCACATTGTTACCAATCTTTAGGTAAAGAAGGGCATCAACTCATCATTGAATTTCATTAGCAATACTTGTTATAACATGTCAAATTTTTGCAAACAATGATTAAATCTATTAACATATTATTTATAAGATGCTTTATAAAATTATTACCTTGGCTAATATTGTGAGATAAATATGCAGAAAAAAAATCATTATTAATTGTAGAATCGAGAAATTTGAATCTTATTTATTTCATTCCTATTTGTAGGATTGACTTATTTTATGCCACGTTTACTTATGTTACAATAGTGAGTATGTGCCAACTGTATATCATTGCTATGGTGCGATTTGTGTGATCCTGAAGATATGAAAGATGATCTATAAATATGACTTCATATTTCTCATTAAAAGACATCTATATCCCAATTAATTTTCACGTTTGGTCTTGCTTACAACTGCATTTCAGTTGCAGCAAAGAAAAGTGGTCATAAAGAGAATTCCTTGAGTTCAAAAATGCTTTGCAATATGGTTAAAAAAATGATATTTAGAAGGAGTCAAGAAAGATCAATCCAGTTATATCTCAGGTGGTTCAAAACATCTATTTTTATCTCATGTTCAAACTTACAAGCACAAAGCGTGAACTTTCTCCCTTTTCAAGTTAAAGTATTTTTTGGTGTAAGATTCAGGAGATTGTAAGTTCGTGAAGCCATCACTCACTGGGGGAAATTCTGATGTTACTATTCAAGGCTTGAGGGGAAACTCATGTTAAAACTTTTCTAGGCATCAAGATTTGGATTTCCCTTCTGTCCATATTTTCCCACCTTTTGCACCATTGCTCAGGGAAGGGAAATTCCAACCAGATAGCTTAATCTGGTCACCTAAAAGGAAACTTCATTATCCCTGATTTAGAAGAAGAGGTAACACAGAGCTCTATCATCTCCCGACGACTGACTAAAAAGACAACTTCTACCATGCTATTAGCTCCTGTAGTTTTCACTTGCGCAATTTTCCGTTCCAAAATTCTTCCTAGAAACTGCAGCGGTATCTACAAAATGGATCACTTACCTTGCTGATAGATACAAAAGGCAACAGGTATTTGCAATAATTCTCCATGAATGGGAGACATCAATGGGCACAGAACTTTTGCTGGTTGACAATACTTAATAGGAGGCACCGAAGTGGACATCTTATGCTTGTACTAGCATGAGTCTATTAGAAAAAAAACGTAGTTTCTGATAGTAGTGGCAAGCACATCTTTCTCAAATTATGCAAAGTACACTGGTTGATAATTTGTCCATGTTTGTTGGCTTTCCTCCGTTGAGATACTCTTTAAAACCTCTTTGACCACGTTCTTGATCACCTGCCCTGATATAGCCTTATTTGACTCAATGTCCTATCTTGTTTTAAAATGCATCCTAGAAGTAGACTGGAACTTTTTTAAAAAATCATTCATGCAATGTAGGCAATGGTTAATTTATTGTCCATTCCTAAATGCCCTTGAGAAGATGGAGATATACTACCTTTTTGAACAGTTGCTGAAGTGACTGAAGAATCTTAATTGGCGCTGAACATTGTGCAATCAGCAGCGAACATTCCCATTTCCATTCCCATGATGGGAATATTAAATCATGCAGGGAAGGTCAGTGATGAAGCAGCTGAAGACACTTGGGACGGAGAAACAACCCAGAGGAACTCCTTCATTGATACCCTGGTGTTGAGGTGATTGGCCTCTAACATCCACAACTATCTTGCTTTGTGCCAGAAAAGATTCCAAGCAAAGTTAAGTTTGATTCCAGGTTTTCTAGGACTCCTTGGTGTCATATTCGATCACATGCTGGGTGACTGTCAGGAGGGGGAAAGGGAATAGGCAGACAGTGCAGGAATCCCCTGTGGCCGTTCCCCTCAGTAATAAGTATACCACATTGGATACTGTTGGGGTGGGGGGCTACCAGGGGAAAGCCATAGCGGCCACGTCTCTGGCACTGAGCTTGGCTCTGTGGCTCAGAAGGGAAGGGGGTGTGCGGAGAATACAAGAGCGATAGTGATAGGAAATTCAATGGTTAGGGGAACAGACAGGAGATTCTGTGGTAGCAAGCGAAACCCCCGGATGGTATGTTGCCTCCCAGGTGCCAGGGTCAGGGATGTCTCAGATCGAGTCTTCAGGATTCTTAAGGGGGGAGGGAGAGCATTCAGAAGTCGTGGTACACATCGGTACCCATGACATAGCTAGGAACCGGGATGAGGACCTGAAAAGTGAATATAGGGAGTTAGAATGGAAGCTGAAAGCCAGGAAGATCAGAGTAGCAATCTCAGGTTTACCTCTGGGGCAAAGGGCTAGTGAGGCCAGAAACAAACAGCGAGTGAAGCTGAACACGTGGCTATAGAGCTGGTGTAGGAGGGAGGGCTTCATGTGGATCATTGGGATACCTTCTGGGGAAGGTGGGACGTGTACAGGAAAGATGGGTTGCACATGAACTGGAGGGGCACCAATATCCTGAGCTGGAGGTTTGCTAGAGATCTTCAGGAAGGTTTAAACTAGTTTGGCAGGGGGATGGGAACCAGATCTTCAGATCAGAGGATGAGGTATCTGGTGTACAGGCAGATAGAGCAAGCAGAGAATCTGTGAGGAAGGATAAGATTTTGACAGGGCAAAGTGGCAATCAGTGTGACGGGTTGAGGTGTGTCTACTTCAATGCAAGAAGTGTCAGGAATAAGGTGACTAATTAGACCATGGATCAGTACTTGGAACTACGATGCTGTGACCATTACAGAGGCTTGGATAACACAGGGGCAGGAATGGTTGTTAGATGTTTCAAAAGAAATAGGGAGGGAGGTAAAAGAGGCAGGTGAGTGGCATTGCTAATCAGGGATGGTATCACAGCTGCAGAAAGGGAGGTCGTAGAGAAGGGTTTGTCCACTGAGTCAGTATGGGTGGAAGTCAGAAACAGGAAAGGAGCAGTCACTTTATTGGGAGTTTGCTATAGATCCCCCCCCCCGCCACCCAATAGCAACAGAGACACTGAGGAACAGACTGGGAGACAGATTTTGAAAAAGTGCATAAGTAATAGGGTTGCTGTCATGGGTGACTTCAACTTTTCTAACATAGACTGGAACCTCCTAAGTGCAAATAGTTTGGATGGAGCAGATTTTGCCAGGTGTGTCCAGGAAGGATTTCTGACTCAATATGTAGATAGGCCGACTAGAGGGGAGGCCATATTGGATTTGGTGCTTGGCAACGAGCCAGGACAGGTATCAGATCTCTCGGTGGGAGAGCATTTCGGTGATAGTGATCACAACTCCCTGACCTTTACGATAGTCATGGAGAGGGATAGGAGCAGACGGGGTGGGAAAATATTTAATTGGAGGGGATGGAATTACAATGCTATTAGGCAAGAACTATGGAGCACCAATCGGGATCAGATGTTCTCAGGGAAATGCACAACCGAAATGTGGAGGTTGTTGAGGGAGCAGTTACTACAAGTACTGGATAGGTTTGTCCCACAGAAGCAAGGAAAAGATGGTAAGGTGAAGGAACCTCGGATGACAAGACATGTGGAACACCTAGTCATGAGGAAGAAAGAAGCTTTCTTAAGGTTGAGGAAGCAAGGATCGCACAGGGCTTAGAGGTCTACAAGGTAGCCAGGAAGGAACTAAAGAATGGACTTAAGAGAACTAGGAGGGGGTATGAGAAAACCTTGGCAGGTAAAATCAAGGAAAATCCCAAGGCATTCTATGCTTATATGAGGAACAAGAGGATGGCCAGAGTGAGGGTAGGGCTAATCAGGAGTACTGGAGAGAACTTGTGTGTGAAGTCAGACGAGGCAGGGGAGGTCCTTAATGAATACTTTGCTTCAGTATTCACCAGTGAGAGGGGATTTAACATTTGTGAAGACAGCATGAAACAGGCAGATATGCTCGAACAGGTTGATGTTAGGAAGGAGGATGTGCTATAAATTTTGATAAACGTAAGGATAGATAAATCCCCTGGGCCAGACGGGATATACTCAAGGTTGCCATGGGAAGAAAGGGAAGAGATTGCTGCCCCTTTGGCAATGGTCTTTGCGTCCTCACTGTCCACCGGAGTTCTATTTTTCATTATTTATTCACAGGATGAGGACATCGCTGGCCAGGCAGCATTTATTGCCCATCCCTAGTTCCCCAGAGGGCAGTTAGGAATCAACCACATTTCTGGGAGTCCGGAGTCATATGTAGGCCAGACCATGTAAGGATGGCAGTTTCTTTCCCTAAAGGATGTGAGTGAACCAGATGGGTTTTTCCGACAACTAACAATGAGTTCATGGTCATCATTAGATTCTTATTTCCAGATATTTTATTGAATTCAAATACCACCATCTGCCATGGTGGGATTTGAACCCGGGTCCCCAGAACATTATCTGGGTCTCTGGATAAACAGTCCAGCAATAATACCACTAGGCCATCGCCTCCCTGAGTAGTACCAGAAGATTGGAGGGTACCAAATATCATTCCCTTGTTCAAGAAAGGGAATAGGGATAATCCTGGAAATTACAGTCTGGTCAGTCTTAATTCTATGGTCGGCAAATTATTGGAGAGGATTCTGAGAGATAGTATTTATGATTATTTAGAAAAGCATAGTTTGATTAGAAATAGTCAGCATGGCTTTGAGAAGGGCAGGTCACACCTCACAAGCCTTATTGAATTCTTTGAGGATGCGACAAAACACCTCGATGAAGGTACAGCAGTTGACGTGGTGTATATAGATTTTAGGAAGACATTTGATAAGGTTCCACATGGTAGACTCATTCAGAAAGTAAGGAGGCATGGGGTTCAGGTAAGTTTGGCTGTCTGGATATAAAACTGGCTGTTCAATAGAAGACAGAGGGTGGTAGAAGAAGGGAAATATTCAGCCTGGAGCTCAGTGACCAGTGGTGTTCCGCAGGGATCTGTTCTGGGTCCTCTGCTCTTTGTAATCTTTATAAATGACTTGGATGAGGAAGTGGAAGGGTAGGTTAGTAATTATGCCGATGACACAAAGGTTGGTGAAGTTGTGGACAGTGTGGAGGGAACGTTGACAGGATGCAAAGCTGGGCAAAGAAGTGGCAGATGGAATTCAACCCAGAAAAGTGTGAAGTGATTCGTTTTGGAAGGTCGAATTTGAATGCAAAATACATTGGTAATGGCAGGATTCTTGGCAGTGTGGAGGAACAGAGGGATCTTGGGGTCCACGTCCATAGATCCCTCAAAGTTGCTACACAAGATTGTAAAGGGTTGTAAAGAAGGCATATGGTGTGTTGGCTTTCATTGACAGAGGAATGGAGTTTGAGAGCCTTGAGGTTATGCTGCAGCTGTATAAAACTCTGGTTATAGCACACTTGGGATATTGTGTTCAGTTCCGGTCAACTATTATAGGAAAGATGCGGAAGCTTTAGAGAGGTAGCAGAGGAGGTTTACCAGAATGCTGCCTGTACTGGAGGGCAGGTCTTATGAGGAAAGGTTGAGGGAGCTAGGTCTTTTTTCATTGGAGTAAAGAAGGATGAGAGGTGACTTGATAGAGGTGTACAAGATGATGAGAGGCATAGATAGATTGGATAGTCAGAGACTTTTTCCCAGGGCAGAAATGACTATTACGAGGGGGCATAATTTTAAGGTGATTGGAGGAAGGTATAGGGGAGATACCAGAGGTAGGTTCTTCACACAGAGAGTGGTGGGCGTGTAGAATGCGCTGCCAGCAGTGAGAGTGGAGTCAGATACTTTAGAGGATTTTAAGCGACTCTTGGATAGGCACAAGGAGGATAGTAAAATGTAGGGCATGCAGGGTAGATTAATCTTAGTAGGTTAATAGGTCAGCACAACATCGTGGGCCGAAGGGCCTGTACTATGTTGTACTGTTCGATGTTCTCTGCTGTCTTGATATCAAGGCAGTTACACTCATCTCACCTCCAAACCTAGATTTTAACAAGGTCAAGAACTGAATGACAATGCCACTGCACCACTGCTTCTCTTTAATAGGCTTGAGGCATTTTATAAATATGCATGTTCATGCGACTGTTGTCAGAGGAGCATACATTTAAAGAGTACTACAGTTATCTTCATGCATTGTATTCTACTTTCTGGAGGATACCCACGTTATCAATTAATTTTTTGTTGTGCTTGCTAATAGTCTGGTCAAAGGTAAAAATACGTATTCTGATGGCACTTTAATATCCCAAAACATTTTCAATATTTGTTGTTGTGAACTACATAGCTGAATAGAAGTTGCAAAATGAATCAGCAATCTAAGCTTTAAACAACATACTGGAGAAGGAGCCTAAACAAATGTCCCCATCTGCAAAATGATAGGGATAGTACATCAGTGCAAAACTTAAGGATTAAGCATTTGCAGCAATCTTCAGCTAGAAGTGTAGAGTGAATAATCTGTCTTGGTCTCCTCCACAGATCCAGTCTTCAGCCAATTCAATTCACCCTCATACGATATCAAGAAATGGCTGGAAGCACTGGATAGTGCAAGGCAATGGGCCATGACAAAATTCCAGCAATAGAACAGAAGGTACCTAATGCAAAACATACCACACCTTTAGCCATGCCATTCCAGTACAGCTACAGCATTGGCATCTACCTGACAATGTGGAAAATTGTCCAGGTATGTTCTGTATACAAAAGGTAGGCCAAATCCAACCAGGCCAATTACTGTCCCATCAATCTCGTCTCGCTTATCAGTAAAGTGAATGAAGGGGTCGTCAGTGGTGCTATCAAACAGAATTTGTTTAGCACTAACTTGGTCACTGATCCTCAGTCTGGTTTCTGCTAAGGTTACTCAGCTCCTGACCTCACTACAGCCCTGGCTCAAAAATGGATAAAACAGTCTTTGGGAATCCAGCAACAGTCTCTGCTTGTTGAAGTCATTCCTAGGACAAAGGAAGATTGTTGTGGTTGCTGCAGGTCAGTCAACACAGCTCCCAACATCTCTGCAGGCATTCCCCAGGATTATGTTCTGGCCCATCCATCTTCAGCTGCTTCATCAATGATGTTCCCTCCACCATAAGATTAGAAGTGGGGATGTTCGCTCATGGTTGCACATTATTCAGCACCATTCATGACTCCAAAGATGCTGAAGCAGTTCATGCTCAAATGCAACAAGACATGGAAAATATCCAGACTTGGGCTGACAAATAGCAAGTAACACTCATTCCATGCAAGTACCAGCAAATGACCATTTCACACGAGAATATCTGACCATCACCCTTCAATTTTCAATGGCATTACCATGATCAAATTCTCCATGATCAACATTCTGGGGTTACCATTGATTAGAAACTGAATTAAACTTGATATACAAATATTGTTGCTAGAAGAGCAGGTCAGAGGCTAGCAGTAAGCAATCCACCTCCTGACTCCAGAGACTCTGTACACCATGTACACAAGTCAGGAGTATGATGGAAGACTTCCCAATTGCCTGAATAATGACAGATCCAACGTCACTCGATAGGCTTATTTAGAAGTACACTACTTTTGCTCTTAACGTGCAATAATCTAATGAAATACTGAACCAGTTAGGAGGAAATATCTGAAAAGATTTTTTGGTACTCAAACAAATAAATTACTAATTGCTTCCTGTATTCTATTTGCATGCAGATACAACCAGTTAATTGAAAATGGATTAGTTCACAAAACATATAAACTTGGTACCATTTGTCTTCTATTTATACTTTACATTTGAGATAGATACTGCTTTATGGAATTGTTTAAAAAAAGAGCCACTTGAAAAGTTTGTTGATTCATATGAGATTGAGCCATTGAGAATAAGAGGCTGGTAGCTGCACAGATCAGAAATAGGCTTAGTAACCAGAAAGCATTAATGAAGAGTTGGATTTTCCGACTGGAGGGAAACAAGCAGTGGTATTCCCAATGGTTTCTTTTATATACAACAGTGATTTAGACTTGGGTATAGTGGATTAATTTCAGAGTTTGCAAATGAGATGCAACTCAAAAATCTAATAAACAGTGACTAAGGTAGTATGATACTTCAGGAGTACACATACTGGTGAAAAGGGCACACTTGTGATAGATGAAATCTAACATAGAGAATTATGAATTGATTCATGTTGATAGGAACAATGCGGAGAAGTAATGTAAAGTAAATGTACAATTTTAAAGGCAGTGCGACAAAAAAATGTAGACTTAGGAGTATATATGCATAAGGCTTTGGCAGTAACAGGAAGTTAAGATGACTATTAAAAATGCCATGTAGGATGTAGATGTAAATGTTAGCTGTGACAAAGAGAAAATATATCCAGCTTGCTGAGACCAAAGGATGGAGGAGGTTGGGAAATAGAAGAAATATGGAGAAATCTGAAGTACAGAGGTCATACTCTGAAGTTGTGGAACTCAATATTGAGTTTTAGAGACTGAAAAGTGCCTAAGCAGAAAATAGGGTGCTGTTCCTCTAGCTGGTAGCAGGACAAAGGTATAATGTCTTTTTACAATGATATTGCAGGAAGGTGCTACGGCAGAAGATCAACTGTGCTCTCCCTGAAAGCTAGAAAAGACTGGAAGAGCTGAATAGTCCACAGCTTCTTATGTTCTTAAGTCTTTTGGTCAATGAGAAATCAAAAATGTTGTGAGGCAATCTACTCAAGGTAAGCTCACAATATTCACGCTAAACAAAATCTGAGTTGAAACCATTGCAAACATACTATAGATTCTGCACTCACTCAACACAAATCTTCAACCAGTAATGAAGCACTCTGCTTGATCAATAAAATAATGAATATAGGGGTGCCTCTGTGGGTCATCTTTCTGAAGTTAAATAGAACAGCTTGTTGCACGCAGCAACACAGTCCAGAGAACAAAATCCTCTCCATGCAAACACAGAAAATGTTGGAAAAACTCAGGTCTAGCAGCATCTGTGGAAAGAGACATTATATCCCTGTTCCAATACCAGCTAGAAAAACAACACCTTATTTTCTGCTTGGGCACTTTGCAGCCTCTAAGACTCAATATTGAATTCCACAATTTCAGAATATGTCCTCTGTACTTCATATTTCTCCATATTTCTTAATCAATAGAAAGAGAAACATAGTTAACATTTTGAATGCAGTACAACTCTTCTTCAAAATTTGTCTCTCCACAGATGCTGCCAGATCTGTGCGTTAGTCCAGCATTTTCTGCGTTTGTTCCGGATTTCCAATATCCACAGTATTTTACTTTTATTCTTTCCATGCAGTTCATTAGCTTTGCAGTCTTTTGTTTTCAGACTTCCTTTTTCTATGCTATTGTATGACTGTTCTATTAATCAAACTAAATATAATTATTAAAGTTCAGGAGTCAGCTTCAACTCACAGCAGTGCTTCAATAAAATATGTAACTAAAATAACAGAAACCCAATAAAGGATGCATAATCTTGGCGAACATGAGGTGCTTTAAATAACTTGGGAACCTGGGAGATTTCACAAAAATTCTCGGGTAGTTGAAAAAGAAACAATTGATTTTGCTCTCTTTCAACAATGTTTACATTCAGCTTCAATATTTAGCCAAACTTCATAGGAATAAAATACTTAATCAATTTATTCAATTTATTTCTAAGATTCACATAAAAAAGGTTAAAACTATGAGATTCAGTGGACAGACCTTTCTGTGTTCCATTAGACAATGAGGTTAAGTCTGAGTAAGGACTGAGGACAGAGATCAAAACTATTTTTGATAAGATCCCTCAAGGTAAGGTTGGTCTAGAAAGACTGTGTGAGTCACCATAGTTTTACCAGATCATAGGGCTGCTCTCTCATTAGAGAGAGATGACTGGTGGTGATTTAATCTGAAGGCCACCATATGTCAGGTGAAGAAGATTAAGTCATACGAGATCCACAGTGAGTTGGTATATTGGATACAAAATTGACTTGGTCATAGAAAACAGAGGGTAGTTGTGGTGCAGTGTTTTTTTTTCCTGACTGGAGATCTGCTACTAGTGGTATTCCACAAGGATTAGTGCTGGAAATTCTGTTGTTTGTAATATATATATAAATAATTTGGATAAAAATGTTGGCGGTCTGATTTGTAAGTTTGCAGACAACATGCAAATTGGAGGAGTTCTGGATAGTGAGGAAGATTGGCAAAGGATGTAGCATGATATAATCAGGTGGAAAATTGGGAGGAGAAATGGTAAATGGCATTTGATCTAGTTAAGGATGTGAGGTGATGCATTTTTTGGAGGTCAGATACAAGAGGGAAGTACACAGTAAAAGGACAGATGCTTAGGAGCATTGATATTCAGAGGGATCTTGGGGTGCAAGACCATTGCTCCCTGAAAGTGGCAACACAACGTGGTAAAGAAGGTGTACAGCATGCTTGCTTTCTTTGGTCAGCATACTCAGTACGAAAGTTAGCAAGTCATATTGCAGCTTTTTAAAACCAGTTAGGCCACATTCGGAGTATTGTGCGCAGTTCTGATCATCACACTAAAGGAAGAATGTAAAGGCTTTGGAGAGGGTGCGAAAAGGTTTACCAGGATGTTGATTGCATTAGCTATAAGCAGAAATTGAACAAACTTGAATTGTTTTCTCTACAGCATTGGAGGTTGAGTGGCAACCTGACAGCAGTATATAAAATTATGAGGGGCATGATTAGGGTGGATCGTTAAAGCCTTTTTCCCCAGAGTAGAAATATCAAATATTAGGGGGCATATCTTTAAGGTGAGAGCGGGAAAGTTCAAAGGAGATGTGCGAGGCAAATGTTTTTTAAACAGGGGGTGGTAGGTGCTGAAATATGCTGTCGGGGAGGTGATAGAAGCAGATACTGTAGCAACACTTAACAGGCATTTGGACATGCACATGAACAGGCATGGAACAGTGGGATATGGACCTTGTGCAGGCAGATGGAATTGGTTTAGAATGGCATGGTCAGCATGGACATGGTAGGAAGAAGGGCCTGAACTGTACTCTTCTATATTCTGTATGCAAGCACAATGGACAGATTTGCAGTTTAAAGAAAAGATATCCTATGAGTCATCAGGATGGAACAAAGTAAGTACTTTAAATGATATTTTACTTTGAAAATTGCATTTCTGCAAGAGAGACTCATGCCGTTTATTAAAGTGAGTTTGAAAAATATTGTGTTTTGCTATGCATTGGCATCTTATAACAAATTCTTTATTTATGTCGGAGTTGGATTAGCACATGAGGAGAATAAAATTGTAGAGCTACAGGTAAAAGAAAACTGGGCTAACTAAATAGTTTTGAGAGAAATTGCATGGATGGAAAAGACCAAAAGGCTTCCTTCTTTACTAGAACCATTCTATGATCCCACAATTGCTTATAATTCAGGATTATTTGATGATACTAATGCAGGAAGCATTTGGGAAAGAGTTACTTGTACTGTTGCATTTTAAAAGTGTCATTTATTCTTGCACAAGAAGTGAACGGTTGAAACATGTTAGATTTGATGTGTTTCCCAATAGTCGTCAAATAAGCGATTTGAAAACACGTTCAGATGATCTTAAAAGCATCTCTTGCTCTGTCTGGGGGGAAAACCTTTTGATCTCAACCAATAAGAGAAGGGGTGAAGATAGGAAAATGGGGTTGAGAAACATATCAGCCATGATCGATTGGCAGAGCAGGCTTGATGGGCTGAATGGTCTGCATCTGCTCCTATATGTTATGGTCTAATGGTCCAAAAGCATGAGTCTGGCTTTTGGAAGCAAGAGAATCCAACAGGTAGCAAAAGGCTGTGAAAGACAAGAAGCTCGATGATCAGATGGACATAGCATAGAATACAAATGAATTATTCTTTTAATTAAGCTAGATGCCCCCAAGGAATGGAGCAGTGTATTATGTTTATTATCACAATGTAATCACATGGAGTTACTGGTATAGTGTATCAATTGATCTCATTAAAACTGATCATAACTAGTTTAAATGCATTTACCATACTTTGGAATAAAAAAAAACATGATTCAAGCCAAGTCCTCTCTCATTCAGTGTTGTCTCTGTTTGTTTCCAGAGGGATTGAAGAAATACATCTGGACTTAGTGCCATTCGCTCAGTCACTCTGGTGAGCACAAACACGGGTCTGTAACTAGAGGAGAAAGAAATGGCAGAGGTCTCTGACATGACATTTGCAGGAGGGCTTGGATGGGACGGAATTTGTTAAGTGAGTACAAGAAAATTTCCTTATTCAATATGTGGATTACCTACTTGAGAAGGAGCAATACTTGACCTTCCGTTGTGAAATAATGCAGGGCAACTAACTGAAGTGTCAGTGGGAGAGCACTTTGGGGGAAATGGTCATACTTCTATTGGTTTTAAATGATTTGGAAAAGGATAGAACTGATCAAAAAGTTAAAGTTCTAAATTGGAGTAAGGCCAATTTTGATGGTATTAGACAGGAACTTTCAAAAGTTGATTGGAGGAGGCTATTCACAGGTGGAGAGACTATTGGGAAGTCTTTAAAAATGAGATAACAAGAATTCAGAGACAGTATGTTCCTGTTAGTGTGAAGAAGACAACTGATAGGTGTAGGGAATGCTGGATGACTGGAGAAATTGAGACTCTAGTCAAGAAAAAGAAGGAGGGATGTATGGGATGTGGACAGTTGGGATCAAGTAAATCCCTAGAGGAGAATAACATCAGTAGGAGTACACTTAAGAGGGAAATCAGGAGGGCAAAAAGGGAACATGAGATATCTTTGGCTAATAGAGCTAAGGAGAATCCAAAGAGATTTTAGAAGTACATTAAGGGCAAAAGAGTAACTAGGGAGAGAATAGGGTGCATTAAAAATCAACACGGCTGTCTACGTGTAGAACCACAGGAGACGACAGAGATACTAAACAAATATTTGGCATCATTGATAGTAGGAACTGCCAATGTTGGAGTCTGAGATAACAAGGTGTGGAGCTGAATGAACACAGCAGGTCAGGCAGCATCAGAGGAGCAGGAAAGCTTCGGGTCTGGGCCCTTCTTTAGAAATGGGGGAGGGGAAGGGGGCTTTGAAATAAATAGAGAGACGGGGAGGCGGTGATGGAAGGTAGATAGTGGAGCAGATAGGTGGAGAGAAGACAGACAGGTCAGGGAGGCGGGGATGAAACTAGTAAAGGTAAGTGTAGGTAGGGAGTTGGGATGGGGGTTGGTCAGTGAGGAGGGAGAGGCAGGTAGATGGGAGGGAAGACGGACAGGTCAAGGAGGTGAGGATGAAGCTAGTAGGTGAGTGTAAGTAGGAAGTGGGGGTTGGTCAGTGAGGTGGGAGGAGCAGATAGGTGGGAGACAAGACGGACAGGTCAAGGAGGCGGGGATGAGGGAGGGTGCTGGTCTTGCGATGAGGTCGGCGGTGGGGAGATTTTGAAGCTCGTGAAGTCCATATTGAGACCATTGGGCTGCAGGGTTCCCAGGCGGAATATGAGGTGCTGTTCCTCCTGCCTTCAGGTGGCATCATTGTGGCATTGGAGATGCCCAGGAACGACATGTCATCCAAGGAGTGGGAAGGGGAGTTGAAGTGGTTCGTGAGTGGTAGGTGTTGTCATTTGTCACGAACCAAGTGTAGGTGCTCCACAAAGCGATCTCCAAGCCTCCGCTTGGTTTCCTTGATGTAGAGGAGGCCACATCGGGAACACCGGATACAATATACCACATTAGCGGATATGCAAGTGAACATCTGTATAATTTTCTTGGGGTCTAGGATGGAGATGAGGGGGGAGGTGTAGGGGCACTAGTGTTCACTGTGGAGAAGGACATGGAAGCTAGCGAACTTGGGGAAATAAATCGTGATGTCTTGAAAAGAATTCATATTACAGAAGTGGTGGTGCTGGAGGTCTTAAAATGCATAAAGATAAATCCTGTGACCTGATCAGGTGTTTCCTAGAACTTTGTGGGAAGGGAAGGAGGAGACTTCTGGGCCCTTGCTGAGATATTTGTATCATCGACAGCCATGGGGGAGACACTAGAAGACTGGAAGTAGACTGATGCAGTGCCGTTATTTAAGAAAGGCTGTAAGGAAAAGCCAGGGAACTATAGACCGGCGAGCCTTAAGTCAGAGGTGGCTAACTTGTTGTACGAGGTTCTGAGGGACAAGATTTACATGCATAGGGATAGTCAACATGGCTTTGTGCATGGGAAAACATGTCTCACTAACTTGATTGAGTTTTTTGAAGAGGTGACAAAGAAGACTGATGAAAGCAGAGCTGTAGGTGTTATCCATATGGACTTCAGCAAAGTGTTCAAGAACGTTCTGCACGGTAGACTGGTTAGCAAGGTTAGATCACAAGGGATCCGGGGGAGCTAACCAATTAGATACAAAATTGGCTTGAAGGTAGGATAGAAGATAGTGGTAGAGGGTTGCCTTTTGGACTGGAGATCTTTGACCAGCAGTGTGCCACAAAGATCAGTGCTGGGTCCATTGCTTGTTGCCATTTACATCAATGATTTGGATGTGAAAATCAGAGGTATGGTTAGTAAGTTTGCAGATGGAACCAAAATAGGTGGTGTAGTGGACAGCGAAGATCAGAGTACATTGGGACTTGATCAGATGTGTTGATGGACTGAGGAGTGGCAGATGGAGTATAGTTTAGATAAATGTGAAGTGTTGCATTTTGGTAAGGCAAACCAAGGCAGGACTCATGCAGTGAATTATAGGGCCCTGGGGAATGTTGCGAACAGAGAAGCCTAGGGGTGCAGTTGCATATTTCCTTGAAAGTAGAATTGCAGGTAGACAGGGTGGTGAAGAAGGTGTTTAGCATGCTTGCCTTCATTGGTCAGAACATTGAGCATAGAAGTTGTGATGACATTGGTAAGGCCACTTTTAGAATACTGTGTATAATTTGATTGCCCTTCTTTCATAGGATGTTGTTAAACTTGAGATGCTGCAGAAAAGATTTACAAGGATGTTGGTGGTAGTGGAGGGTTTGAGGCCGAATAGGCTGGGGCTTTTTTCCCTGGGGTGTCGGAGGTTAAGGTTGACCTTATTGAGGTTTATAAAATCATGAGGGGCATGGATAGGGTGAACGGCCAAGGTCTTTGGGGTGGGGAGTCCAAAACTAGACGGCATAGATTTAAGGTGAGAGGGGAAGGATTTAAAAAGGGTAATTTTCAGGGAACAAGCTGTCAGAGGAGGTGGTGAAGGTGGGTACAATTACAACATTTTCAAGGCATCTGGATGGGGATATGAATTGGAAGGGATTAGAGGTATGTAGCCAAATGGGACTAGGTCAGATAAGGATGTCTGATATGCATGAACAAATTGGACTGAAGACTATTTTTTCTGAAGAAGGGTCTAGGCCCGAAACGTCAGCCTTCCTGCTCCTCCGATGCTGCTTGGCCTGCTGTGTTCATCCAGCCCTACACCTTATTATCCAAGTTGGACTGAAGGTCTGTTTTTGCGCTGTATGACTCTATGACTGCTGGAAAATAGTCCCCTCCTGAGCCCAGTACAAATGATAAGCTTCTGGGCTCTACAATTAATAAGCTGATGAAATTGAATAGACAAGCAAGGGAAAGTCTAGTAGTGGTGCCAAAGATCATGCACAAACTATTGTAAAGGGCAGAGGCGTGTGCATTAGTTTTGTCTTTAATGAACTAGTGCTGGCCTCCATGAAAAGTCACACCCAGCAAAACAATCAGTATCAGCTAGATATGCACGGTCATCTTCCCTCATCGTTTGAGCCATGGATGCATGTAAATAATGGCTGTAAAAGAGAGGGCTGTGAGACCTTGACCTCCCTTAAAGGGACACATCTCATCAAGGGATGATGAAAGTGACAGGGAGGAGGAACAACGGTGAAGTACCGAGGGATCGTCACCTCAGGATACTACAGAAGCGCCCTTCTGCACCACATCCCCTCTTCTAGGGAACCAAATGCCTCCAACAGGTCAGGCTGAGGTGGGCACCTACCAAGAGCATCCAATGCAAGGCAGCAAAACAATCAGCAGGTTCTTCAAGTTTAGCTATTGCTGCTGAATTGGTAGCAAGTCATAGTGGTAGGAAAAGAAAGAATGAAGAACATTACATTCATTTTGGGTGCTCAGATGTCAACCTTCTATACAATGTTACACTTGACATAAATACAGCACTTAGTACAACTGTCCTTCCTGTGGTTTCTTTCAGTTTTTAAGGCTTCTGACTATATTTTCTGTGTAGACACTTTGAGGGGTAATGATCACCCTAGATGCTCATGAGCACATTGTATGCAGGAATGTAAAGAAGGCTGCATTCACTGCTGTTCTCCGAGTGGAACATGACTCGTCTGGAAACTGTGAACCTAAGTTTGACAGTTGATTTTGAGAGTTAACACTGTTCAAGTTAGTCTACATCTCAGTGGTAGATTAATGCCCACAAATGAAGGTTTGAGTCATAAAACCGCAGCTCTGATGTAATCCTCTATAACTCCATTTTGATGTTCTGAACTGAAAACAGAACATGAAAGTATGATGAAGAAGGAGCAAATTAATTTGAACTTATGCCAAAGTAACTTAATCCTTTAAAATTGTAAAGCAAGTATTTCCTTTAGAGCCAGAATGATGCTAAGGCATAATTGACAAAAAGTTTTGACTGTCCACATATGTTATTGCAAAGCCATCTGCCCTTAAACCTAACTGCTATCATATTTTCTCAGGTAAGTCTTCCTTGTTGCACGACTAGCCTATCTTCCTCACTATTCTCATCATCAACATTATCATCTCTCAATATTACCATCACCTTCCCCTTCCTTGTCTTAGGAGACAGATCCAGTTATTCATCTTCTACGGTCTCATCATGGAATTGAACAAGGTTATGCAAGAGGCAATAAACGATTACTATTCTAGAGGACCAGTCGAGTCAGCTGGAGTGTTCCTCCTGAGCGGTGTTGGCAACGGAAGCCCATTGACTCCGGTTTGTTTGCAACCTGAATTTCAATTACAGCTTGTTTCAACAGCTCTATATGTTATTTGTCATGAATATCAGATTACTTGCTTTAGAAAACATGCAGCAATCCTTGCAAAACACTGGTTTTAAAAGCTGTTCTTTATTTCAGTCCATAATTTTAATAGGTACAAAAATAAAAAAGATAAAGTCTTTACACTTTCAAATCTATATACGAGCTGCCAAATTCACAAAATTATGGATGTGACCCACAGTTACAATTTTACTACTCTAATACCTTTTCCCTTTATATGATACTAAGAAATAGGAGCAGACAAAAGTTATCGGAACCCACAAGCCTGTTCCACCATTCAATAAGCTCATGACTGGTCCAATTAAGGCCTCAAATCCACTAATCTGCTTATTCCCATAAGCCTTGATTCCCTTGTCAAGCAAAAAACTGTCTAGCTCAGCTTTAATTATATTAAACCTCCGTTAACTGCTCTCCCTAGAAGAGAATCAAAAACTAATATCCATCTGAGAGAAGCCCATGCTTTCTGGGATTTAGGGAATGACCTCTGCTACAATTCAGTAGCTTGTACATTTGCTACTAATATAGAGACTCAACGGATCAGAAAATAATAACACCTTATAGTTTTACTCAAAAAGGTCTACATTTGAAAAAAAGAGAAACTAAAGCATGAAATTTAGTGGCTGTTGTGCCTTCTCATTTGCAAGATAAATTTCAATATGTTCTCAAAGCTGAGCAACAGATCTTTCCTCATTCATAATTAAGTTAATTTAAAATTAGGTTCTACCATAATCACTTAGCACCAGACCTAGTTTCAGCCTTGGTCTAAAGGCTTAGACAAAAGAGGTGAATTCCAGAGCGGAATAGAAACTGAACTGAGCCAGCCATTTAAATGTTGTGGTTGCAAAACCAGGTCAGAGGGTAGGAAACCTGCGGCAAGAAACTCATCTCCTGTCACTCAGTGCCAATCCACCATCGAGAAGACACAAGTCAGGAGTGTAACAGAATAGTCCCCACTTACCTGGATGAAAGCAGATCTAACAACACTCAAGAAGGGTGACACCATATAAGACAAGGCAACTGCTTGACTGACACCCTTTCCACCCTCTTAAACATTCATGCTCCGAACCACTGATGCACAGTAGAATTAAGGTGTACCATTTACAATATGCTATGCAATGCAATAACACATCAAGGTTCATCCAACAGCACCTCCCAACCTGTAACTTCTACCAGCTAGAAGAAGAAGAGCAATAGATGCATAGGAATACCATAACCTGCAAGTATCCCTCTAAGCCACATGTCATCTCGACTTGGAACTACATCTCTGTCCCTTTACCATCTCTGGGTCAACATTCTGGAACACCCTCCCTAACAGTATTGTGGCTGTACCTACTCCTCAAGGATTGCAGTAGATCAAGAAAGTCACCTTCTCCACAGCAATTAGGGATGGGCAATAAATGCTGGCCTAGCCAATAATGGCCGTGTTCCCTGAATGAATAAACTAAAAATCACTGAAATTAATATTTCAAATTAATTCACAAGTATTTTACCAATTTTTCAAAAACCCAACAGTTGGAACTTTCATCTTTACCACTATTGAATCAAGTAAGTCAACAATGGGTGGTTTTGTTTAAAGATCTTGAGAAAGACTCAAATTACTGGCATCCAAAGATTAAAAGAAGAAAAGGAGGAAGAGAACACTTTCAATAGTATGATTTATTTATTAGAGCAGATAAGAAAATTCAATTATGAAAGCAAACAATGTTTCCGAGTAAATTGACTAGTAAAGAGGGGAAATGAAAAGAGGGAAACAGTAAAAATGCCCATTACCCATGTTTGGGGCAGATCATTCAAAATATGGGATGTAGATGGAGACTGGGGTAAGCAATGATTAAGTGATGGAAAGGGGCCGCAATAGAATTAAAGGTATCAGTAGAACAAGGTGATTGAAAGAGGAAATAATAATAGGAAGACAACAATGTAAAGACATTAGGGCTTCGATTGGAACTACTGAAAACAAAATTTTCTCACATCTGGCACTAGAAAATGGAGAAAATAACAATTAACAACTCCTTTCGCCAACTTGTGATCATCATCTGCTCCTACCTGAAAGTAATGAAAAGACAAAAGCTGGAGAAGCTCAGAGTAAAAAGCAAACAGTTAATGAAAGGGAAACAGTAGATAACCAGGAAGAAATAGACTGAAGCAGCATGCAAGAAGCACTGAGTCACATGAAGATTAATGTAAATCTGGAATCCTCCCCTAAATTTGCTGATGGTAGATTATGTCAAAATTTTAAAACCACGATAATTAGTTTTTATTAATTAAGGGAATTAAGCATTATGGAACCAAGTGGGGTAGTTGAAGATAATATATGGGTCACATATTAACTATTTTAATGATGGAATTGCCAATTGAATAAAACAGTAAATGGCTTAATCCTGTTCTTATGGGATGAAGGCAATCACCAACAAAAGAAGAAATTGGTAAGAGAGGGACCATATTTCTTCACAGGGGTGAGTTTTCATGTTTGGTGAAAGAGCTATGGAAACTCTAGAAAATCACCATCAACAATATTTACTTAACAATTCTGCAACTCTTTCATCAAATCGACATTATGGAACAAGGAAGCGGTGTGAAAATTTACCCCACATGGTGTATAATGCCATGGTAAATCCAATGGTATTTGTTAAATTTTCTCACCTGCTTAAAACTCCTTGCTTTCTATTCATCTCCACTGTGGCAATAGAATGTTTTCCACCATTCATGATCTCTGATCTCAATTGCCAGGTTTCAGGATTTTTGGGCCACATATTTTTCAGGTTCACTCCTTTTTTGGCCTTTACCCTGAAAAATTTTGAATAAAACACCTGTCAGACAATTTCAAAGAAGTTATCAATTCAAAAAAGTAAAGCACTGATATTCTGATTGAATCAGTACTACACAGAATAGAGAAGTGCACTTCACAAATTCATCATTCCAATCTCAGGAAATATACTCAATAAAAGTGTTCAACACTTACTAAACAAACAATCTAGTTCCAGTTCAGAATAATTCTTAATCTATGCTTTTTGCAGCTAAGTGATATTAGAGAACAATGTCAGCGTGGAGAACAGAAGAAAGGTGTGAGTATAGTGCATAGGCAACTCAATTTATGAAGCGTTTAATATCACTGTTTCTGAGTTTGGACTTTGAACTGGACATATGTGGGGTTTGGTCTGAGTCTATGAAAGAGTTTAATAATTAACTTGTAAGTATTACCATGATGATTTCTTTTAAAACACATTAGGAGAGAGATATTTCCTGGACAGTCATGCACTTTGTTTTTGGTGAGCTTTATGAGCAAACAGAATAAACAATTGCGCATCAGGTTTCAGGCCGAAAAATGTAGAGTTTTTTTTTTGGTTTAGAGGAAACACCCATACTTTGAAGGCTTCAGTATGCAAAAGGCTTGGCCGAAATTCGATGTGTAAGGCAGTTGCTCTTACAGATAGCTCTGAATTATTCAGAAATAGGTTACCTCAGTGTCAGGAGTTTAGCCTGAAAAGTCCAGACCAGATGTGTTTGGTTAAAACTCTGGAAAGTTATCTGAAGCTGAGAAAATCTAAGCTCAGGAAAATGAAGACTGAAGGAAACAGATTCCAGATTCTCAAGACTGGGAATTGAGGGAAAAGTTAAATTAAGCCATTTAAAAACAATAGGGAAAGGAATTCTCTCTGATGTATGTATTGTAAAAGAGTGCTGTTGGGATTAAAGGAATTGTACATAACCATGTGTTTAAAATCTTTAAACTTGTATTCTATGTAAATAGTTTTTTTTTGTCTTTTTGTGTAATATACTTCAGTTTTCTTGTTGAAACCAAAATCTGTATCATTGAAATGCAAGCATGCAATGCAAGACCACCTCATTAAAATACCCTCCAAGAAACTAAATATGATCTATCAAACCATCTTTCAGAAGAAGGGTCCCAACCCGAAACATCAACTTTCCTACTCCTCTGATGCTGCCTGTCCTGCTGTGTTCCTCCAGATCCACGCTGTGTTATCTCAATAATTACATCAGCTAGGATAATAACAAAAGAATAGAAAGAAAGGAAAAATAATGAAAGAGGAGTAATGATAAGAAATTTATCAATTAGGATAACAGACGGGTGTTTCTGCAGCCATAGTCTCGACTCCAGGACAGTATGTTATCTCTCTGGTTCCAGGGTAAAGAATGTCACAGGGCAGCTACAGGATATTCTATTAATGGGAGGTTGATCAGCTAAAGGTTGTGCCACATTGATATCAACAACAATGGTAAGAAGGGGAACATAGTCTTGTGATCAGAATTTGGGAAACTAGTTAGAAAATTAGTTTAAAAAAAACCTCAAGAGTAAAAATATCTATGTTACTCCCAGTACAATGCACAAGTGAGTACAGAAACAGGAACAGCAGATGGATGAACACCTTGCTTTTCTTATATTCACTCATAGCCTTTGGGCACTACTAGCCGGCCAGCATTTATTGCATATCCCTAGTTGCCCTTGAGACGATTGTGATGAGCTGCCTTCTTGAACCCCTGCAGTCCATGTGCTGCAGGTTGACCAACAATGGGGTTAGGGAGCGAATTTGAGGATTTTGACCCAGTAACAATGAAGAAACAGGATACATTTCCAAATCAGGATCGTGAATAGTTTGGAGGGGAACTATTTCTTCCCATGTATCTGCTGCTGTAGTTCTTCTGTATGGTTATGGTCATGAGTTTGAAAGATTCTGTCTAAGGAGTATTGGTGAATTTCTGCAAGGTGATGACTATCTTCAACAGAGACAATCTAACTATCATTCTTTGGCAATCAATGGCTTTATCATCACTGAAAACTCCACTATCAACATCCTGGGGATTACCATTGACCAATAGAATTCTATCATTTATCTTAATATACACCAGGAAAATAAAGGGCAGTAAGGGTCAAGCATTCCTGGACTCTGTTCTATAGAATTTTCTGCAGCAGTATGTGTATAGTCCAACAAAAAATTTCAAATGGTCATAGACTTGGTTCTTGGAACTGAGGTGGGTCAAGAAGATCAAGTGACACTGGAGGACATTTAGGGAACAGTTCAACTGAAGCATTCATGAGGGCATTGGATGATTATTTGGATGCAAATAGCGTGCAAGGGCATGGGGAAAAAGCAAGAGATTGGTAATGGGTAACAATGCTCATTTGAAAAGCCAATGCAGGCATGATGGAACAAATGGTCATTGGTGCCATAATATATCTGTGATTCTGTCATAAATGTATTGTGAGGCTCAGAATGATGTTGGAAAAGAACAATAAACAATCCAGAGTAAGAATAATACACCAGCGGAGAACTAACTTCAATGGGGCATGAATGGAGCTAGACTTGATAAACTGGGGTGAAATGTTGTTAAAAGAAAACATGGCTCAGCATGCGCTACCTTTAAAGGAAAGATCATTCTGGCAAGGTATATTTGTCATAAGGAAAAGGTAGGGCAAAAAATCCAGAGATGCCTGAATGAAGAAGGAGAATTTAAGACAAGGAAGAAAAGGTGTGCTTATGACAGGTTTCATAAGCCAGGGACGACATTTCTTGCATTTCTTTGATGGGATGCATTTTTGTTGAACAATTTGAAATATACCTTAAATTAATTCCCATGTTTATTTACCACTATATCTATTAATCTATTTATTCAATCAATTTTTACCATCTCTCCCCTCACATCTTTGTGATATGTGCAAATCATAAAATTACTGAAAGGACAGGACATAACAGATGGAAGCGGATCAATATCAGTATTTAAAGGTCAAGAATGAGTGACAACAGATTAGAAGTTATGGGGTAGGAACCATCTGTAGAGGGTAAGACAAATTTCTCTCTACAGATGGTTAAGAGAGTATGGAATTCACCTCTAGGATTAATATTTGGGACAGAAATGATTAAACATTCAAGATTAGATTGGGTAGGTGGTTGATGGAAAAGTTATTTATGATATGAGGCAGCAGGGATAGTTGACAGAGCTATAATAGAGGCAGCACGGTAGTTCAGTGATTAGCACTGCTGCCTCACAGCACCAGGGACCAGGGTTTGATTCCAGCCTCAGATGACTGTCTGTGTGAAGTGTGCACATTCTCCCTGTCTCTGTGTGTTTCCTCCAGGTGCTCAAGTTTCCTCCCACAGCCCAAAGATGTGCAGGTTAGGAGGACTGGCCATGCTAAATTGCTCATAGCATCCAGGGATATGCATGCTAGATAGATTAGCCATGGGAAATGCAGGGTTACAGGGACAGAGTAGGGGGGTGTAGGATGCTCTTCAGAGGGTCAGTGTGAATTTACTGGGCCAAATGGCCTGTTTCCCACTGTAGGAATTCTATAAGTCTTTAATTCTATCTGTTGAAGGGTAATTGCTATTAAGGACTGGTGGGACGAAAAAAAAAAGACCTATTGCTGTGATTTAATCACCATGCAATTATATGTACATCTGCTGTAATTCTTTTACTCCTCATACATGGAAGTATGCAGGGCTCGACAAGAGATGGTGATATCATAACATCATGGGCCTTCACAATATGTGCAAATTTCAGAAATTATATCTTTTGGCTTTTAATAGAGAGAAAAACATTTTAAAGCTAGTAAATTTTCATCAGAAGGAAAAACAGAGTTAACGTTTTAGTTCAGAGTTCTGAGAAGTGTCACCAGATCAGAAATGTTGGCTGTTTTTTCCTTCACAGATGCTGCCAGACCTGAGCTTTCCAGCAACTTTATTTTTGTTCCTGATTTACAGCATCCACAGTTCTTTCAGTTTTTATTTGGTTTAAATTTTCATCAGAATTAGGACTAACTGCTTGCAATTGATGGACAAGATTTTGTACAAATCCAAAATTGCCTGTAGTTTGTAGCTGGCATTGAACTGAAATCTACAGTTTAAATTCTTTAGTTCCTGGCCTTCAGCAGGACTTTTTGAAAGGCCCTCAGCAGCTGGGCTGAACTAAGAGAGCAGTTCAAATCAGTCTCTCAGTAAATGGATTAGTTAGGCCTTTGGTGTTAGGAACTGAGAAAACTAGCCAACTTAATACACCTTACAACAGTGTGCCAGAGTTAGGTGGCTAAGAGGAGGGGTAGAGGAAGAGAAAGAGGTGCTTTATTCCTTTTTCTTTCCCCAAGCTTTTCAGGAATTGATTCTTACTAGGCTACAGCAGAACAAGCTACTTATTTGGTGACTATATGGTGACTACGGTTTATTCTATTCCTATGCTTCAACATAGTACAGCAACTGATTGTAATGTTCCTAAAACATACAAAAAGGGAAGTAAATATATAATTTAATAAAATAATAAAGCGGTTAATTAAAACAGATTTTTAGGATAGTGGGATAGATGATATATCATATTTACAGCATTTGGGTGCTCCTGGATGCCAGTTTGGTCTAGAGCAAACACATCTCCAGCAGGTATTTGAAACTCAAGTGGCTTCAGTTCCACGTTTATGAGCTAACAATTGAACTATAGATACTACCTTAGGGAAGGGGAGAATTACATGGACTTGTTATGCTAGGAGGAATTAAACTTCTTAGGATTGTATAGTTTAATTTGATCTGTTGAGACTCAACCATGAGTAAGGCAGCTAAGGGGACTCAGAGGGCAGGAGTCTCAGTCTTTATACTTCTCCAACAAGTTTGAGGTTCTTTGCTCATCTGGATGAGAGTGGGGGACTGCTAAGTGGAAGAGTTAATTGACCTATGGTACCATGGTACAAGTGGGGGAGTGTAGTATTAGTAAAGGGCAAATTAGTCAGAGGGATAGACATTGTTCTCTGTATCAAAGAGCCTGTGTCCAGAAGGTTGTACTGCCTGTCCAGTGCCAGGGTAGAGGATATTCACTCAGGGCTGGAGGGAAACTTGCAATGAGAAGGGAAGGATCCAGTTATTGTGGTCGATGTAGGTACCAATAACAAGGCAGGACAAGGTACAGTTTCTAAATAATGACTAAGGTTTGTTCTTCTCCTATGGATCAGCATAGTAAAGCAACAAATGGTTTGGTTACTAAAATATTTAAACATAAGTAAATATCCAAATGAGTTAAATAATTAAGTAGTATGAGTAGATACATGCCAAATTAAGAAACACAACCTCAAAAGCATAATCTGTACATTACTACCTGAGTCATGTGCAAATTGGTACAAGGCAAATCTGAGCAGAGAGCTAAGTATGTGTTTAAAGACTGATAATGGGTGAAGTGGATTCTGACTCATGGGAACTGGGAAAAATAGTATTTGTACTAATAGGAATGTCTCCGCTTGAACTGTGCTGGAGTTGGTGTTCTTGCCAAATGCATAACTAGGGACATGAGTGGATTATAAATCAAATAGGAAGGGGCAAGGCATTAAATTTGGCAAGGTATGGCAAATTAAAGTGTAGAGACAAAGCTATTAATACAGGATAAACAGATCATGGCAGGAAGGGATAGAAGGTACAAATCTAAGAATAAATCAACAGAAGGACTAGAATTTGCAAAAAAAAATAGAAAAGATAAAGCTAAAGGCTCCGTATCTGAAGGCATGCAATATTCAAACCTAAACAGATGAACTGAGATCGCAGAAAGGAATAAAGTAGAATGATCTGGTAGCCGCTACAAAGACATGGATGCTGGATGACACAGATTGGAACCTGAATCATGAAGGGTACAGAACAGGAAGCTAGTAAAGACAGGAAGCTAGTAAAACATGGAGTGGTAGTTCTGTTGGTTAATGATAGTGTTCACTAAGACAGAGGGATGACCTAAATTCAAGAAAGCAGGGTGTGCAAACAGTTTGGGTAGAGATTATAAATGATAAAAGCAAGAAGTAACTTGCCCCTTAGCAGAAACCACACAATAGGGTGAAGCATAAAGAAATAATAATGGTGGCTTGTCAGAAAGGTGCAGGAATAAGCATGTGAAATTTTAATCTACAAAAGACTGGAAAAGTCAGATGGGCAAAAGTAGCTTAAATGGAGTTCAAAGAATGTTTTTGGGATACTTTCACATATCAGCATGTTCTGGAGCCATTCAAAGAGCACGTTATACTAGACTTCATATTGTGTAATGAGATAGGAATAATTAATGATCTCATAGCCAAGGCACCCCTAGTGAGCAGCCATTATATGCATGAATTTGACATTCAATTTGAGAAGGAGGTCTGAGACTATTGTTTAATCTTAAATATGGGCAGTTATGAGGACATGGAAAGAAAACTGACTGAAGCGAAATGAAAAATTATTTTCAAGTATAGATCAATTGAGATGCATTTGCAGACATAAAAGGGGAAATCTTAGAATACAGAATAGATACATTCCAAAGAATAAGAAAATTTCCAATTATAGTATCAGATTTAAGAAAAATGCAAATAATTAAACAAATACAGGTGACAGGTCAGTAGATTGTTTTTATTTTCACATTCTGTACAAAGGCTGACCAAAATAAAATATTAAGGAGCAAAAAATAGAGTACAAGAGAATGCTTGCCAGAAATATGAAAATAGTAAAAGTTTTCTGGAGATATTTAGAAGAGAAAAGAATTAACCAACTGACTATTGGTCCTATAGAAAGTGAGTATGGTGCATTACTAATGGTAAATAGGGAGATGACATAAAGAATACTTTAACATCCCAGGAACAGTGAGAAATCAAGAAATGGAAGGAAGGGAGAAACTTTGGAAAATCACAATCACTGTTTAAGTGGTATTGAGTAAATTATTGGCACTGTGGACTGGAAAGGACTCAGGTCCTGATGGAATTCATCCTAGGATGTCAGAAGAAATAGTTAATGAGTGAAGAAAGTTATCTATGACACAATTGATTAAGATCACTTTGTAATCAATGGGCTGAGAAGTGGCAGATGGAGTTTAATTTGGATAAATGTGAAGTAGTGTGTTTAGGTAAAACAGACAAGGGCAGGGCTTATACAATTAAAAGTAGGACCTTGGGTAGTGTCGTAGAACAGAGAGACTGAGAGGTTCGGGTACATAATTCTTTGAAGTTTGCATCTCATGTTGATAGGGTAGTTAAGGCGGCATTTAGCACGCTTGTCTTCACTGCTCAGACCTTTTGAGTTTAGGAACTGGGATGCACGTTAGTGAGGCCTCTTCTGGAGTTTTGTGTCCAGTCTGGTCGCCCTGTTATAGGAAGGATATTATTAAACTCAAGACGGTTCAGAAAAGACTTACCAGGATATTGCCGGGAAAGAAGTGCTTGAGTTATAAGGAGAGGCTGGATAGCCCTGGAGTTCTTTTCACTGGAGTGTAGGAAGTTGAGGGTAGATCTTATACAGGTTTATTAACCCCTTGTCTTGAATCCCCCACCCTCAAGAAAAGACACCTGCCATTCACCTCATCTATACTCCCCATACAGGTTTATTAACCTGTATGGGGAGTAAAGATGAGGTGAATGGCAGGCGTCTTTTCTTGAGGGTGGGGGATTCAAGACTAGGGGGCATATTTTTAAAGTTAGAAGAGAAAGATTTAAAAAAGACATGAGGGGTAATCTTTTTACACAGAGAGTGGTTCATGTGTGGGATGAACTTCCAGAGGAAGTGGTGGATGTGGGTATAGTTACACTGCTTAAAAATAATTTGGGTAAGTACATGAATAAGAAATATTTGGAGGGTTATGGGTCAAGCAGAGGCAGGTGGGACTAGTTTAGTCTGGGATTATGGTGGCATGGACTGGTTGGATCAAAGGGTCTGTTTCCATGCTGTATGACTCTATGAAATAGCTCATGCGTCAGTTTTAAATTTCCAGTAGTCAGCTGCAGGAAGAAATTTGGAAAGCGAATGGAACGTTGTCATTTACCATGAGGGTAAATGAAGACAATTGTAGGAATGGCATGCTTCAGTTACACAAAGTATCTATGAGACCATATCTGGACTCCTGTGTGCAGTACAGGTCACCTTATTTAAGGAAGGGCGTTAATGCATTGGAAGTAATACAGATTCAGATAATGCTTACCAGTCTAACACTTGGAATGAGTAGATTGTCTAATGAGGAAAGATTGGACAATCTACTCTTGTATCTGCTACAGTTTAAAAGAGTAAGAGAAGACATGATTAAAACATATAAGATCCTGAGGCATCTTGCTAGACATGAAGGGAATACTCCTCTTGAAGGAAAATCAAGAACGAGCAGTCGCGGTTTCAAAATCAGGGACTGACCATTTAATACAGAGATGAGATGAACATTTTTCTCTGTAAGAGTCATGAATCTTAGAAGTTATTACTGAAAAGATGGTGGTGTAGAGTCCTTGAATACTTTCAAGAATGAGGAGGATAGATTCTTGGTAAGCTGGGCGTTGAAAGGTTATCAGGGGCAGTTGGGACTATAAATTTAACATTATTATCAGATCTGCCATGATCTGACTGAATGGCAGGGCAGGCACGAGCAGCTGAATAGACTATTTCTACACTTTTTCATTGGAACTTTGGAACACAGGATTATGAATAAGTCATTTAGCTATAAAATTCAAGCAGATCATGGCTGATCCGTACTTCATCCCAATTTACCCATGTTTGATCTATTTCCTTTAAACCCCATATCTAATGAAAAGTCAAATATCAATCTGATTTCCAAATTTCCTTCTTAAATCTTATTTTGAAAACCGTGGCCTCTTGCTCTTACACCAGAGGAAACATCTTCTATCTGCCATATCAAATCCCTTGATAATTTAAGTCAATGAATTATACAAGCACTCAACCTTCTAAGGTAAAGAGTTTACATGCAGGTTCACGCAGCCCATCCTCATAAATTAACCCTTTAAGCCCTAGTAAAATGCAGGTGGATTTGTGTTGTACCTCTCAAAGGCTGGTACTACAAATCCCGAGATTTGATGGTCAAATTGTAGCGTTCTAGGTTAGATAATGCCAAGATTTATTACAACTGAAGTTTCATCATTTTTGAATTCAAATCCCTTTTAGATAAAGACCAACATTACATTATATTTTCAATTTGGATATTCAATACTTTTAAAAGTAATTTAAGAAAAGACAGTTTGTGGGGGTAAATTTGTGCTTGTGCAATTTCCTTTCTCATGTGGAAGCAATGTGAAAATATCTATAATTTCATTGACAGGTAAAAAGTTGTCATCTCATTAAAGTGGCCATGTAAATTATAACAGAGAGAAATAATAATACATTTGAAGGAGAGATTGCTGAAACTCAGTGTGCATTTAGGTTTGGAGTCGGAACAAGAGGGGGCATCTTAAACTTAAGAACAATCTTTAATAAATATCTAGAAGTAAAAAATATTTACATTTGCTTCATGTTCACCAGTGACGAGTGTTGCTGATATGGGACATTGGCAGTAAAGCTGTGAGATTTACCAGACTTTTGATTGGATCAAATAGCACACATCAGGCTAGAAGAGGTCCATTTAAATATGTATCAAGTGAAGACAAGCGTAAGACAAAGCTGTGTGCTGTTGCCAACATAATTTAATCTGCGCATGAACAAGTCTTCAGAGAATTAGATGAACTTCCAAGGGTAAAAATTAGAGGCAAGATGAGAGGATGTACTATTAATTGTTAGGCATACAATAATTTAGCTGTGGCCCAATCAACATTTTATAAAGTTCAAGCATAACTTCCCTGCTCTTAAACTCTATACTTCAGCAATGGCAATTATCCAATATTCTTTCTTAAGCACTTTATGTACCTTTCCTTTACCTTATAAGACTGGTGGGTATTCACACCAAGGTCCGTCCGCTCCTCCATCTTCCCCAGGGTCCTACTGTTCATCATGCATTCTTATTGCCTTAATTCTCCTGCCCAAGTGCATCACCTCACACTTATCTGAATTGAATTCATTTGCTACTGATCAGCTTGTCTTCCCCACCTATTTATATCATCCTGTAATCAAAAGCTATCCTCCTCACTGTTTACTATCCCACCAATTATATCATCTGTGAACTTATTGATCAACCCTCCTACATTTATGTCTGAATCATTCACATATGCCACAAACAGCAGGGGCCCCAACTGATTCTTGTAGGACCATTCTAGACATAGGCTTACAGTCATAAAAACACCTGTCAACTATCAGCGTCTACTTCCTACCATTCGGCCAATTCTGGATCTCATATATCAACTTTCCTTGGATCACGTGGGCTCTTACTTCACTATCAGTCTCTGTTATGGGACCTTATAAAAAGGGAATTCTGCTTTTTGTGTACAGGAAGTACCTGGGAAGTTTTCCACATTGTAGGGCAAATATCTGTTGTTGCTTAACTGGAACAGCTTGGCTTCAGATGCAGCAAGTTCTGTACCACAAGTCTTCAGCAGTATTGCTGGAATATTGTCGGACCCATAGCTTTTACAATATCCAGTGCCTTCAACTGTTTCTTGATACTGGAGTATATTAAAACTACAATTTGCAAAAATAATTACAGAAAAGTCAATAGAGAGGTAAACAGGTGGAGATTGTTTGCTTCACTGTGGGTTCCAAATCCCAATTTTTCTTTAATTTGCCATTTGCTGACTAAATATTCCACCTAAATTTGATTTGGGTCCAGAAGTTGCTCGGGAACATGACATCCAACCGGCTACATAAAGCAACATGAGCCTACTTCACCAGACAATACGTAATTCTGCAATCAAACACACTGGCTTGGTGAGCAAGTCTGCAATCTCATCCACAAACTGAGCTACAAATCTTCCGAAAATTTTAAAGTACGTTAAAGACCTAGAGGGAGTGCAAAGAAAATTTAGTGGAATGAATGAGGGATTTTAAATACAAGGAAGGATTAGAAAAATTAGACTTTCCCTACTTGAAGCATAGCAGACTAAGAGGTGACCTTACTGAGATGTTCAAAGTTATGATCAATTTTGACAGGGTAAAAGTGGATATTCTGTTTCCACTAGTTGTTAAGTCAGTAACTAGAAAGTCATGATTTCGAGTTAGTCAGTAAGAGAGCTAGGAATGAGCCGAGGGTGAGCGCATTGAAAATGTCGAGTTAAGAAAATGAACAAAAGCATAAGTAAGTGTTTCAGTAGCAGATGGCTGAGGCAAGGATACAGTTGGGTAATGTTACAAATGTGGAAATATATAGTCCTTGTGATTTACAATAACTAGTATCATAAGCTTAGCTCGAGGTTATAAATTTGAACTGATTTAACCTGGGATAATGGCCAAGGAGGTGGATGAAATTGTTGATAAAGATATAGAGCTGAATTTTCCCATTTTAAGTTTAAATGTCTTGTTGAGAGACATTCATGACTGTCTGTCTGCTATGGCTCAGAGCTCTCACATAATCTTCCACTCTTCACCTCAGTAATCATGTATCTGGACGGTAGAATGCCTTTCTCATGGAATCATCTGGCAGTAGAATACAAGAGGCCATGTTTGTCACTGCTGGTACCTAATGGCATTAACACTTAAAGCCCAAAAGATGGATGCCTTAAAGTAAGCTAAAAGTGTGTGTTAAAACCATAAGGTTAGCAGAAACCTAACTGAACTAAACATATAAATACAAATGTAAGTTCAAGAACAGGTGAGAGGCTCAAAATCCTGCAGTGAGTAAATTGTTTCCTGACTCCCCAAGCCTGACCAACATCTACAAAGCACATGTTATCTGTATGACAAAATACTTACATGCCTGGATGAGTGGAACTCCAAAAACAGTCAAGAAGCTTGACATCATCCAAGAAAAAGCAGCCTACTTGATTAGTACCACATCCACAATAGTCACTCTCTCCAACACAGATGTACAGTAGCACTGCAGAAATTTCAGACAGCCCTTTTGAAACCCCCTGACCTCTGCCAACTAGAAGGACAAGAACAGCAGATATTTGGGAAAACAACCACCTTCAAGATCTCCTAGCCATGTGCCATCCTGACTTGGAAATACATCACCATTTTTTTCAGTGCTGCTGGGTCAAAATCCTAGAACTTCCTCCTAAACTGTATTGTGGCTACACCAAATGGACTGCAATGCTTCTAGAAGTAAGCTCACCACCACTTCTCAAAGGCAGCTAGGGGTTGGTATTTAATCTTGGCCCAGTTAACAAAGCCCACATTGCACGAATAAATTATAAAAATGCATCCTCTGTCAGTGCATAGGATGCACATTTTTTTTTTATTCATTCACAGGATGAGGGCTTTGCTAGCTAGGCCAGCATTCCTTTCCCATTCCTAATTGCCCAGAGTACAATTAAAAGTCAGCCACAGTGCTGTGGGTCTGGAATCACATATAGGCTACACCAGGTAAGGATGGCAGGTTCCTTCCCTAAAGGACAATCGTGAATCTGATGGTTCTTCCAACAATTAACAATGGATTTGTGGTCATCGTTAGATTCTTAATTCCAGATTTTTATTGAATTCAAATTCCACCATCTGCCATGGCAGATTTCAAACCCAGGTCCCCAAAACATTGCCTGGGTCTGTGGATTAACATTTCAACCACAATACCACTTGGCCACTCCCTCCCTTTGTGCATTTGTCACATGCACAAAGCCATCGAACAGAAATGTGCTGGTTTTAGGAGTCCCTGATCTCCAAAGTGAAGACATAAATGACTGAGGTGTTCTGGGAGTTGGACCGAGGGCCGGCATGATGTGTTGAGGTTGGTGGTTTGCTGATGCCAACTCACCTGGTGCAAAATGTGGAGAAGGATAGTGTCCATGCAGCATGCTGTAGATGCAATATTTTGCTAAAGACAAAATGGGATGATGGTTTTTACAAGCAATCTGCAAGCTGCAGCTGAGATAACAAGGTATAGAGCTGGATGAACACAGCAGGCCAAGCAGCATCAGAGGAGCAGGAAGGTTGACGTTTTGGGCCTAGACCCTTCTTCAGAAATGAGGGAGGGGAAGGGGGATCTGAAATAAATAGGGAGAGAGGGGGAGGCGGATAGAAGATGGATGGTTGCAGGAACAGCAACTCATGTTCCGCTTGGGAACCCTACAGCCCAATGGTATCAATGTGGACTTCACATGTTTCAAAATCTACCTTCCCCCTACCGCATTCCAAAACCTGCCCAGCTCGTCCCCGCCTCCCTAACCTGTCCTTCCTCCCACCTCTAGCCACACCCCCATCTCCTACCTACGAACCTCATCCTGCCCCCTTTACCTGTCCATCCTCCCTGGACTGACCTATCTCCCCCCTACCTCCCCACCTACACTCACATTTACTGGCTCCGTCCCCATCTCTTTGACCGGTCTGTCTCCTCTCCACCTAACTTCTCCTCTATTCATCTTCTATCCGCCTCCCCCTCTCTCCCTATTTATTTTAGATTCCCCTTCCCCTCCCCCATTTCTGAAGAAGGGTCTAGGCCCGAAACGTCAGCCTTCCTGCTCCTCTGATGCTGCTTGGCCTGCTGTGTTCATCCAGCTCTACACCTTGTTATCTCAGATTCTCCAGCATCTGCAGTTCCTACTATCTCTGCAAGCTGCAGCTGCCAGGTATTCTGAATTTCATGTTGGGAATTTCTACTGTAACATCTATTTTCTCGGGGAAGAAGAGTAAAGTTGAACATGGCAAATAAATGTTGAGAATTGGGATAAAAATGAGAAGCACTTGCATGGAAATAAGGTAGTCATCCTTCAATAGCAAATTTCTAAAATCACTGTTTAAGGATTAATGGGAAAATTGGGAAAAAATCTTTTTACATTAAGCTTCTAATATTTTTATTCTCGCTGTATTTTCTTGACTTTTTCACCTTTGCCCAGACTGCTCCAGGGAAGGGAAAATTCGGACTTTGGAGATTATGGTGGACAATGGCTTTGGTCTTCCTGATGCCAGACCAGGAGAATGTTGTAATTAAATATTGTGTTGGGAAGCAGTGAATCTGTAATTCTCAGCATCAATTGATGCAAAGATTTTTGTCTGATTAAGTAGTGTGATGTTAGACTCATTAATGGTAATCTTAATGCACACAACATTGCGAGAGAAGTCTGATTTTTATCAGATGGAGAAATACCTCCATTGGTTTCTCTGTTTTGAATGAATCAGACAAATGGTACTGTCAATATAAATAGTCTTTTAGCATGCTAACCACTGTGCCATTGTGCTGCCCTATTACACTGAGGCTTCAGAACATTTCTTCAATTGAGAAAGTTGACTAAATAACAGTCTGAATTACAAATGTAATTCTTAAAGTACAGCTTGAACTCGTGTTTTATTTCATAAGTGAGTACTTCATTCTGTTATGACATGGAGGAGACAGCCGAACCAAATCAACCTTTTTATCTCTATAATTGCAACACAGTAAAATTAAACTATCAAAGATCCTCCATAGTTACTCCAATGGCTCCAAACCAGGCTTTTAAATAATCAGTCCCAGACTTTGCAAATACTTAATTCCAGGCACTGGTTTTGTATCTTAACCAAAGACTTAACAACTTATGAAGTACACAATAACTTCAGCAGAGAAAAGTATTAAGCAAGGTAATCTAATTAATGTCTTTGCTTTAAATCTGAACATTTCTTTTCAGTCACCATTCACACAAAAGACAGATGGGCAGACACAGTTAATGGTTAAATGAAAGAAAAAAACATAACTTGCCAGATTACTTAATCAGAGATAGTAAGAACTGCGACGCTGGAGTCATGATAACGGTGTGGAACTGGAGGAACACAGCAAGCCAGGCAGCATCAGAGGAACAGCAAAGCTGATGTTTCGGGTTGGGACCCTTCTTCAGAAATGGGGAAGAGGTAGGGGGCTCTGAAATAAACAGAGAGACGGGGGTGAGGTTCGGAAAGGGAGGTGGGGTGGTGACAGTGAGTGCAGGTAGGCAATGAGGGGGTTGGTCAGTAGGGTGAGAGAGAAGACGGACAGGTCAAGGAGGTGGGGATGAGAGGGAGGGTTGGTCATGGGATGAGGTCAGGAGTGGGAAGATTTTGAAGCTAGTAAAGACCACATTGACAGCAATGGGTTGCCGGTTCCCATGGCGGAATGAGATGCTGCTTCTCCAGTATCCGGGTGCGTCATTGTGACACTGGAGCAGGTCCAGGATGGACATCAGAGATAGTAGGAACTGCCAATGCTGGAGTCTGAGATAACAAGGTGTGGAGCTGAAGGAACACAGCAGGTCAGGTAGCATAAGAGGAGCAGGAAAGCTGATGTTTCAGGTCTGGACCCTTCTTCAGAAATGGGGGAGGGAAAGGGGCCTCTGAAATAAACAGAGAGGGGGGGACAGTGATGGAAGGTGGATAGTGGAGCAGATAGGTGGAGAGAAGACAGACAGGTCAAAGAGGCGGGGATGAAGCTAGTAAAGGTTAGTGTAGGTAGGAAGTGGGGGTGTGTGTTGGTCAGTGAGGTGGGACGAGCGTTAGGTGGGAGAGAAGACGGACAGGTCAAGGAGGTAGAGTTGAGAGGGGGTGCTGGTCTTAGGATGAGGTCGGGGGTTGGGCGATTTTGAAGCTAGTAAAGTCCACATTGAGACCATTGGGTTGTAGGCTTCCAAGACGGAATATGAGGTACTGTTCCTCCAGTTTCCAGCTGGCGTCGTTGTGACGCTGGAGAAGGCCCAGGATGGACATGCTGTCCACGGAGTGGGAGGGGGAGTTGAAGTGGTTTGCGACTGGGAGGTGTTGTCGTTTGTCGAGAACTGAGCGTAGGTGCTCCACAAAGCGGTCTCTGTGCCTCCGCTTGGTCTCCCCGATGTAGAGGCCACATCAGGAACAACAGATACAATAGACCACATTAACGGATGTGCAGGTGAACATCTGTTTAATGTGGAAGGTTTTTTTGGGGCCTGGGACGGAGGTGAGGGGGGAGGTGTAGGGGCAGGTGTAGCACCTCTTGCGGTTGCAGGGAAAGGTGCTGGGGGTGGTGGGGCTAGTGGGGAGTGTGGAGCGGACGAGGGATTCGCAGAGATTGCGGTCCCTCTGGAAGGCAGATAAGGGTGGGGAGGGAAACATATCCTTCTTAGTGGGGTCCGATTGCAGGTGGCGGAAGCGGCAGAGAGTGATGCATTGAATCCGGAGGTTAATGGGGTGATACGTGAGGATACATGTCATCCAGGGAGTGGGGGGGGGGGGGTGTTCGAGTGGTTCGTGCCTGGAAGGTGTTGTCATTTGTCGCAAACTGAGCGCAGGTGCTCGAAGGAGACGCATTTGTACGGCACCTGTGCTCGCTTCACGACAAATGACAACAGCTTCCAGTCATGAACCACTTCAACTCCACCTCCCACTCCCTCGACGACATGTCTATCCTGGACCTCCTCCAGTGTCACAACGACACTACTGGAAACTGGAGGAGCAGCACCTCATATTCTGCCTTGGCAGCCTACAAACCAATGGTCTCAATGTGAACTTTCCTAACTTCAAAATCTCCCCACCCTCGATCTCATCCCATGACCAACCCTCCCTCTCATCCCCGCCTCCTCGACCTGTCCGTCTTCTCTCCCACCTATCCACTCCTCTCACCTCACTGACCAACCCCCACCATTGCATACCTGCACTCACTATCACCATCCCAACTACCTTCCCCAGTCCCACCCCTCCTCTCTCTATTTATTTCAGAGCCACATACCCCGCCCCCATTTCTGAAGTAGGGTCCTAACACGAAACGTCAGCTTTCCTGCTGCTCTGATGCTGCCTGACCTGCTGTATTTCTCCAGTGCCACACTGTGTTATTTATATTGCCAGATTACTTAAATGGTTTTCACAACAAGTAATTTCACAAGTATAGATGTGAACTGCCTTGCTGCTTTTCTGGAAACATTGATGAAAGTCACCTTTTCAGTTCACTCAGGTAAAGGCAGTAATACTCCTATCTCTGCTTTCTACTCTTTTGGCTTCTGGAAGGTACTATGTGAGATTAGGCAGGGAACTTTCAAATCTTCATGCTGTGTCACTAGCAGTAAAACTTATCTTCCAAGAAAACACACAATTTGAAGCAAACAACTTCAACTCTGGTTCCACCCTGATAGACTGACTATCTTTTACCAAGGCCTTAATTACCATTCAATATCTGCCACCTGCTTGAATATGGGGTATCTTCCAGACCTGCCAGAACCAATTCCCAGGTACTGACCTCACTGATAGCTGACTTCTGACATTTATTGAAACACAATGCTGTTCCTGGAGTCATTGTGTGAGTAGGAACACTTTTAATCAACAATCAACATGCAGTTAACCTCCAGGCCTGGCCTCAGAAATAAACAAACACTTGTTTGGTCTGTTCTTTTGCTTTTATGACAAGCTGTTTCATAAAGTCCACAAATCATCTTCCGCTCACAACTCCCAGTTCCTTGCTCCAAAC
Source organism: Ginglymostoma cirratum (assembly GCA_024137785.1). Taxonomy (NCBI): domain Eukaryota; kingdom Metazoa; phylum Chordata; class Chondrichthyes; order Orectolobiformes; family Ginglymostomatidae; genus Ginglymostoma; species Ginglymostoma cirratum. The sequence goes on along the minus strand of JAHRHZ010000095.1, from coordinate 4,144,297 downwards.
CAAAATTGATAAAAGACTAAAAGTCAAAATAATGAAAAATCAGTGAGGGTTCTAACAACTCGAGACAAGTGGATTGCTCACATTTATGGCAGGCACATCCAATCAATCAAAGCGGAAGAAGAAATTAATTCTGCAGAAGAAGCACTAGTAACTTGTCCAGTTTGAGTTTCAGTGATGACCTATTACTGAATGATACCAAGTGAGCATTTGGTGTGACAGTATCAAGTAATTTGTATCATTATTTTCTTTGTTTTATACAAAGCAGACTTTTATAACTTTGTAGCAGAAACTTTGTAAACAGTTAAAAGTGAAGCAAAATTTTAATGTGTGACTGTAAACAATAATTCTGGACATTTATGTGAGGAGTTCCAAAATTTCAATATATTCATTACCAAATTTCTCGTTTGACTATTTTAAATGAGATGTTAATGTGTTCAAAACAAATAATTAACACTTCAATTAATAATACCTGAGAGAAATCTGCTACAAACATGCTGAGCATTTGTATAACTAATCTCAATTTTATTTAGAGTATCTCTCTTTCATGTCACCTGAAGTTCTTAATAAATTATCAATCTTATTCATTTCCAGTTATTCCTAACGCTGTATATTGAAATCTGCAGGAAGCAGAAATGGGTAAATTTTCAATTGGTCTTTAAATAATGTTCTGAATAGATCACCAATTATAGAAACTGACTTCCATTTTCAGTTAATTGAAAATCCAAACATTATATTTATAATATTTCATATCTGTTGACATCAGGTATAACGTCTTCATCCTAATTATATAACTTGTATTAATAAAGAGTGAGATATTTTTTGAAAGTAACAAGCCATTTTTGAAATAATAAGTTTTTAAATGTTGACTCCAGTATCAGTAAGAGTTTTGACCTTTGCTCAAAAACAATTGATGCCTTTTGCCAAGTTGGTCCAAGACAGCTATAATATTGGCATGGACCAAACAAAATAAACAATTTTCAGGATAGATCATCACTACAAAATAGGACAATCTTCCTTTATAAATTACCATCTCATTATAATTTTCCCTGAAACATTTACGAAGTAATAACAAGCGTCACCACTAATGGTATCAAGCATTGTTTATTTACCAACCCCTAATTCATCAACATTTGGTTTAGGCTGCACTTGGAGCACTTGACTCCAGTCTTTATTATAGCCTTGATCTAAACATAGAGAAAAGCTAATTTCCAGAGATGAGATGAGAATGAGTACCCTTGAGATCAAGACAGTCTTTGACTTGGAGCAGTTTGAAGCAATGCTAGTAAAATCAAAGTTAATGGGAATTACAGAAAACCTATCACAACCGAGTCATAATTTATACCAGTGACGATAGTTGGAGGGTGATTATATAAGCCTCTGGCCCAAGAATCTTCAGCTTGTTCAACAATTAATTTCTTTCTATGATGAGCTTAGAAGCGGAGAACAGTTTTTGCAGTTCCTCAGGTAATAAAATATGTTATATCTACATGCAATAAGACCTGGACAACATCCAATGTGGGCTTGTTAAATGGGAGGTAACATTTGTACAACTTAACAAATGCTGGATTTTCTCTATGGAGGTGGGAATTGAGAGTCAGGAATTTCCTGAAATCACCATCCCACTTCTGTCCTGAGAGTGCCCAGAGGCACGGTTTTAATTTTTGAAGAGTGGAACGGCCTGGAATTAGAATCCAAGTGGAGACAGAAATGGGCCAGTGCTGAGACAGCAAAGTTAAAACACCTACTTTCATTCACAATAGCATTGGTGACATACTGCAGATCATTGCAAAGACCCTTCACTTATCCATTCTATTCTTTTCACTCCTTTGCCACCACCCGCACCTCCTACCCATGTTGTAACCCCCTCAATTTCTTACCGTATCCTATATCTGTCACAACTTTAACAATGCTAAGCAGATGTGCGGCAACTATATGAGGATGGGTGAACTGGCACCTTTTCACCCTCCTTAGTCAGTTACAATAAACTAAACGATCATTTGCAAGCAACTATATTACAGCATAATTAAAATGTAGCTAACTAATTCATGAGAAATATTGAGAGTTAATTATGATTTTCTTGAGCGAAAGGAAGAGCAATTTTATTACTTGCTAACTTAAGGAAAACAACTGAAGAAAAATAATAAAGGCGCAACATCAGAAACACACACACATTGACACATATACAAGTTAAAAAAGGGATAGTGTCCAGTACGAAAAGGAATGAAGCTGGGAAAATATGCTATTTTAACTTCCTTAAGGTGTTAGGTTGTAATCTGAGACTGCAATTGTTTAGAGGTGCCCTGGATCAACAGAACACTTCAATATTTTTGAGTTCTTGATATTTGAATGTTTCTTCAATTTGCTTTGTCACTGAGCTTTATCCTTCCTAAAAGAGCAAAGGACGAGAAAAGGGCAACCTTTTTCCAGTTCCAGTCAAAAATTAATCTGCCCTATTCTGCCAAAACAGTTCCTTGAAATACTATTCATTGCGTAGTCCCATGTCTGCGTTAATTGTCTCCATATTGGATTACTGTGAGTAATTTTATTTTTATCTTCAACATGAGAACTTTTCATCAATATGTAAATTGAAAATGAGGTGCAGGCTTCTTAGGCCTGACACTTAAGTCTGTTTTGATATGTCCTGTTCATACTGGGACTTATTTATCGACGGTTGCACGAAAATGCCATTTTTAGGTCAATGTTTTTACATTTTGAAGCAATTTCAGACAATGAAATTTCCAGGTTTTAAAATTAGATAACATAAATTCGTAAACACCATATTTTTATCATGATCAAGACAGACGGCTGATTCTTTCTGTAAAAATGAATCATAACCATGGAGAAACTTCAAACAATTAGGCACGAGTTTGTGTTTTGGGCTAGCTTTTCAATATTTTATATTGCATAATAGGGCCTTATCTGGTAGTAACCTATTCTATTGCGTCTTAAGACTTTACCACTTCTCTAAACTTATAATGCTTGTCTTTCATTTGACAGCTTGCCAGTTGTGAGAAATAAGAAACTAGTAAACACATGATTTAATGGTCACTTACCTTTTCTAATCGCAGCACTGTCATTACTCACTTCAATATATATGGGTATAACTAAGGGTACAAACTTTCATGGTAAACTGTAAAAGATGCCATATGTTGCTCCTTACACAGCCGAAACTGAATATTTCAGAGATAGTAAGAACTGCCAATGCTGGAATCAGAGATAACACAGTGTGGGGCTGGAGAAACACAGCAGGCCAGGCAGCATCAGAGGAGCAGGAAAGTTGACGTTT
>JAHRHZ010000095.1:4116582-4140611 GCA_024137785.1 Ginglymostoma cirratum | reverse complement strand
CCACACTGTGTTACCCCAAATTGAATGTTTGATAATTAGTAATTTTATTCACTTTCCCCTCCTTCAATTCGTGGTTCATCCTCCACTACACAGGTGAGGTTCAGCAGGCTTCCAAAACGTAGCCATTGGTTATAAATTACACAATTCATGGATTTGCCTCCTACAGAATAGTTCATCCAACTTCCAAATATCAGTTTGTAGTGTTCACAATCTACCCTTTCCTGCCTCACTGAATATAGCCAGAGTCAGTAATATGGGTGGAAATTCTATCTCTGCTGCTTGGCAGTCATTTTTCTTTGTACATCCTGACTCCAGCCCATTGTTTCCAGCAAGATTTTCTATCAACCCCTTGATCATCATCAATGGCACTACCAGTGTTAAATCTCTCATCATTTGCTACCTAAGGGCTAGCGTGACTCAAAATTTAATATCAAACATTAAACATTTTGCCAATTGCAGCAGAGCAGAGGACAGATATTCTGTGGTGAGTGGCTCACCTTCTGATAGTCTAAAGCCTCCAAAGCACAAGTCATGAGGGTCAAAGGCAGCTATAACCACAATCGAGAAACTTTCCAGCAAACAGGAGATTACATTTGCAGGAGGGCCAACCCATTCACCAGCTTAAACATCCATTCTCCCAAATTCAAGGTGAAAACTCAAACACCACTTCTTCAAGAGCTACTAGTGATGAACCATAAATGCTGAGCTTGGTAGTAATGGCCATATTCCCTGACATTTTTTAAACAAAATTATATTGCTGTAAATGGCAGTGATTTGAAATGATTTCTTATTTGACATGTATGAAATTTTTCATTGCCTTTATCGATTACTCACAAAAAGTATCATAGATAGATATATCAATTTTACTTGTGTTATAATAGAATAATATATCTGACTTAGTGTAATTTTAATGATTAATGAAAAGTCAATTAAATCATTAAGAAATACTTTAGCCAGAAATTTGGAAGTCCATAGCAGAAATCCGTCCTCAGAATGCAAGAAAAGGTAATATTGTGGGCTTTGAATTAATATAATGTAATAAGAGCTGAATGGCAATAAGTACTTAATCATAGTTCATAACAGAAAACAGGTATCTCTCTCTGTTGGAAAAATAAATGGTTATCTAGCTGATGAGCATCAACTCACATCAAGCACAAATCAAGGCAAGGCTGAAATCCTGCTTGTACAGATACTCCAAAATGATCTGTAAACCCATAGTTAAAGTTGAAGTCTAGTGCCTTAAGTGGCTATTGTATTTGGAAGCAAGTAATTATATATTCAAGTACCACATCAAAAGCTAATCATTACATTCTCTTAAGACTGTCTATACTCCAATGAACAGCTACGTACACTATTATGACATAGATAGGCAGCCAAACCAAACCAACCTTTCTACCTCTGTATTCACAACAGTAAAATAAACTCTATCCTTCACTAATTTTTTACTATTAGTATGTTTGAAAAATGTTTTACTCTTTGTTTTAGCACAGTCTGCAACCCTTTCCTCATGCTTCCTCATAGCCTATCTTATTTCAGCCTTAGCATTTGGGATTCTCTTCAAGATTTCTATTGCTATAATTATACCAGTATAGATCACATGCCTTCTTCTTCTTCCTTATTTTCTCATCAATATCCTTAGTCATCCAAAGAACTCAAGTTTTGGGTCCTCAGTATTTATTTCTCATCGATTTGTACCAGCTTGCTCCCTATTTGTCTCAGAGTTTTTTTTTGATAAAGTCTCAACCAATATGGATAAAGGAGAACCAGTATATCTGTTGTATTTGGACATCCAGATGATGTTTGACATGGTATCTAACAAAAGGGTTAGTCATAAGACTGACCTGCACTAAAATGTCCATCTAAATAATGTTCAAGTTACACTGGAGAGGTCATTTACTGAAATCAGGGTTGTGATGCAGCTATTTCCCAATTCCTGTATTTTTTCAGAAATTGTTGTTCCGTGGATACTTTACGCACCTGAGGTAGGTATTCTCCCAACAGCTAAGAAGCATCCAGATGAGCACTTAAAATGCCAAGGCTTAGTGAGCTATGGACTAATGGAGGCAAATGGGATTAATGTAGTTTGGTGTTTGTTGATCAGCATAGATATGGTGGGCCAAAGGACCAGTTTCTACACTGTGTGATTCTATAGCATCAGGATGACTTATCTTGAAATACATTGAATATTTCTCATGGGGGTCGGTTAGCTCAGTTGGCTGAACGACTGCTTGTGATGCAGAGTGATGCCAATAGCGTGGATTTAATTCCTGTGCCAGCTGAGGTTAACCTGAGAACTCTCCTTCTCAATCTCTCCCCTCGCTTGAGGTGTGGTGACCTTCAGGTTAAACCACCACATCTAATGAGAGAGAGCAGCACTGTAGTCTGGTACGAATATGGCAACTTTACCTCATTTTTACATTTAATATGTTGGAAGGTATAAGATTTCATTATCAGGACTTATTACAATGCATTATGCAAGGGAGTCAAACTTTTGTCCTGAGTAGTTGCACTTAAAGCATTATCTGGGAAATCTGATGTCTCGTTTACTGTCAATAAATCATCCTGGTCTGATTTCCTTTGCGGTTTATTGTGCAGGTGATAATTCATGGCCACAGACTCCAGATGCAAATCTATCCAACATGATTCATTCTGCCTTTATGAAGAAGTTAATATGAACCAGACTTGTTGACTGACTGATTGATTTATTGTCACATATACAAAATACAGTGAAAAGCTTTGTTTACGACCAGTACAGGCAGATCGTAGTAAGCAAAGGATATATAGATCAAAAAGACTTAGACAGAGGTATACAGTTACATTGCACAGGGTGTGAGCTAAGCAAGATCAACATTCGCAAGATCAGCATTATTTGAGGCTAGAGAGTCCATTTGTCAGTCTGACAAAGGCCAGCAAGAAGCTGTTCCCGAATCTGCGCGTGTGTGTTCAGGCTTCTGTATCTTCTGCCTGATGAGAGACATTGTAGGAGATCTTTACCGGGGTGCGATGGATCTTTGATGATGTTGGCAGCCTTTCCACTGCAGCGAGCCGTGTAAATGGAGTCCATGGATGGAAGGTTGGTTTCTGTGATGGTCTAGGCTGTGCACACAACATTCTGTAGTTTCTTATAGTCACGGGCAGAAAGTTGCCACATCAGGCCGTTATGCACCCAGACAGTATGCTTTCAACGGTGCATCTGTAGAAGTTGGTTATGGACATGCCAAATTTCCTGCTGCCTGAGGAAGAAGAGGCGTTGTTGTGTCTTCTTGACTGTCGCATCTACGTGGAAGGTCCAGGACAGGTTGTCAATTATCGTCACTCTGACGAACTTGATGCTCTTCACCCTCTCAACCTCAGTTCCGTTGATGTAGATGGCGGGGGTGTTCTCCTCCTTTCTTTCTGAATTCAATGATCAGTTCCTTAGTTTTGACGATGTTGAGAGACAGATTGTTTCATTGCACCACGTCACCTTCTGTAGTTTGACTTGTCATTGTTAGGTATCCATCCCACTACAACGGTGTCATCAGCAAACTTGTAGATGGCTTTCATTCGGAATTTGGCAACACAGTTGTAGATGTTATGGGAGTACAGTCGGGGCCTGAGGGTGTATCCTTGGGGGCATCCAGTGTTGTGTTATTGTGGAGGAGGCACAGTTACCTATCTTCACGAATTGCAGCCTGTGGGTCAGAAAGCCAAGGATCCAGTGAAGAGGGCAGAGCCAAAACCAAGGTCACGCAGTTTTAAGATCAGTCTAGAGGGGATAATGGTGTTAAAGGCGGAGCAGTAGTCAATAAGCAGGAGTCTGAAGTCAGTGTCTTTGATGTTCAGGTATTCCAGGGATGAGTGCAGGTCTAGGGATATCGCATCTCTTTGGACCTGTTATGTCAGTAGGCAAACTGCATGGGATCGAGGCCGGCTGGGAGACTGAAGTTGATGTGGACCATGACCAGCCTCTCTAGACACTTCATGATTATTGATGTCAGAGTCACTAGGCAGTAGTCATTAAGGCACATTGCATGTGCTTTCTTAGGTACGGGGATGATTGTGGTCTTCTTGAATCAGGTGGGTACTTCGGCTTGTAGGAAGGAGAGGTGGAAGATGTTGCACAGGATCTGAGTGCTCGGCCAGGGACACTTTCCGGGCCCGTTGCTTTTTTTGGGCTAACTCCCAGGAAGACCGATCTGATGTCTGAAATGGTGACGGGGGGAACAGGTGTGTGCGGGGCTGTAGGGGCAGGATTGACCACACTATAGGCATTCCACTCAAGCCGAGCATAGAAAACATTGAGCAAGTCAGGAAGGGATGTGTCTTTGTCCACTATCTTGCACTGCTTCATTTTGTATTCCCTAATGTCATTTAGGCCTTGCCAGAGGCGGTTGGAGTCTGTTTGGTAGGTTGGGCCTCTAACTTGGTCCAGTACTGCCTCTTAGCATCCCTGAGGCTATTAAATCTTAATGCTATGAATACAGGTTCTGAAAATCTTAAAAATGCTGTCTGAATTCTTTTTGGTTGATATAAATGGAAGGAAATTAGGTGAATTAAAGTGCCAAGATGCAACTCTTCGTGCATGACATTCCTCTACATGTTCTTTCCAAGCAAAGCTTAATGTCCAATCAGTAAAGGAACAAAATAAACAGTGTCTCATTTTCTGGAAGAAAAACTAATTCAAGTATACAAAGTATGTGAAGAGAAAAAGATCAATAAAGACAAATAATTGTCCCTTACAATCAGAGATAGGGAAGTTATCCTGGGGAACAAATAGACGGCAGGCCAATTCAATGCAGACTTTGGTTCTATCCTCAAAAGGAGGACACAGATAATGTCCTGAAAATATTGGGAAAATCAGTACCTTTTAGGAAATGGTGTTGGGGAAACTGACGCAATTAAAGGCTGATAAATCTCCAGGACATGCTAATCCATATCCTGGAATACTCGAGGAACTAGCCCTAGCAATAGTGGATGCATTGGTAGCCATCTTTAATGATTCTATTGACATTGGAAGAGTTCCTAAGGACTGGAGGGTAATTGACATAACATCACTATTTAAACATGAAGGTAGAGAAACAAACAGGGAATTAACTCCATGACTCTATAGACCCGTTAGCCCGAGATCGGTAGTGAAAATAATGTTAGAGTCCAAAGAAGGTTTAAAAGGAGAGCACTTGGAAAACAGTGACAGGATAGGACCAAATCAGCACAAATCTCTGAAAGGGAAATCATGCTTGATAAATCTGCTATAATTTTTCAAGAATGTAACAAGCAGAGTTGATGAGGTGGTGTCAATGAATCTGGTTTGCTTGAACATTCAGAAAGCTTTAACTAAAGTCCAGAAAAGAGATTAGCATGTGAAATTAAAACACATGGGGTTAGGGTAGTGTATTGATAGAGTACTGATTGGCAGACATGAAATAAAGAGTTGGAATAAACAGGTCTATTTCCAAATGGTAGGCAGGGAATAATGGGATACCACAGGGATCAGTGCTTGGATCCCAGATATTCACAATCCATACTAATGATATAGATTAGGGAACTAAACTTACTATCTCCATAATATCTGTAGATGATACAAAGTTGGGTGGTAAGTTTTGCTGTGAGGAAGCTGCAGAGATACTTCAGTGTGATTTAGACAAATTGAGTGAGTGGGAAAATGCATGGCAGATGAAGTATAATGTAGACAATTGTCAAGTTATTCACTTTGATAGCAAAAACATGAAGGTAGATAAATATCTGAATGTCAATAGATTGGGAATGGGGAGGTGAAGCGGTTCCTGGTTGTCCTTGTACACCAGTTGCTGAAAGTAAGCATGCGGGTGCAGCTCGTGGTGAAGAGGGCAAAAGGTCTGTTTGCTTTCATGGCAAAAGCATTTACATACAGGAGCATGGATGTCTTACGGCAATTGTACAGGGCTTCAGTGAGACTATATCTGGGGTATAGTGTGCAGTTTTGGTCTCCTAATACAAGAAAGGTTTTCCTCACTGATTCTGGGCTGACAGACTGACGTGAAGAAAAACCGATCGGTTGGAATATATTTACTGCAGATTAGAAGAATGAGGAGGGATCTCATAAGAAGGATGCTCCCAATGGCCAAAGAGTCCAGAACCAGGGGTCACAGTTGAAGGATATGGTAGGTCATTTTAGACTGAGATGAGAAATTTCTTCATGCAAACAGTGTTGAGTCAGTAAGATTCTCTGCCACAGAAAGCATTGAGGCCAAAATATTGAATGGTTTCAAGAAAGAAGTGTAGTTCTTAAGGCTGCAGGGATTAAAAAGTATGAGGAGAAAGAGGGAACAGGTACAGGGTTGAATGATCATCAAAAGTCAAGTTGAATGGTGGAGGAGTCTCAAACAGCCAAAAGGCCTACTCCTGCTCTTATTTTCTATATTTCTGTTTGAGTGATGATGATCCACTATTTAGCATTGTTTGTGTAGATATTGCAAACATTGTCTTTCCTAAAGCTTTTCCAAATTAATGGAATCAAATTAATGAGCTTTTGCTACTCTAAATTGAAAATGGACATAATTGCAAAGGAACACATATCAAAAAAATTTTAAGATTGAGATAATTTCTATACACCCTAAATGTGACAATAGGGAAATAAACTCTCTGCTGTCATGCTCATGCCAATTAACAATCTTTATAAGAGGTGGATAAGTATCCAATTAGTAAGACTTCAAATCGAAATAACAAAATATGGAGCTGGAGGAACACAGCAGGCCAGGCAGCATCAGAGGAACAGGAAACCCGAAATGTCAGCTTTCCTGTTCCGTTCCATCATGGGATGTTGGTGTCGCTGATAAGGCCAGCATTTGTCACACATCCTTGGTTACACTTGAAGGGGTGGTTTTGAGATCTTGGACAACTATAGGCTACCAGACATAGATAATAGTGTTCATGGAAATGTGCTGAAAGATAGCAAGGATGAGGTGCTCGGTATTCAAGGATATAAAGTGTTCAGGAAAATAGGGAGGTTGGCTAACAGTGTATATTTGGGAAGATATTGATAGGACAATGTCCATTTGGTTAAGACTGAGAAATAATCAGGATATCAATACAATATTGGGGTATTCCAAAGGTCTCCAAATAGAAACTGTTATTTAGGAGTGATGTATTGTTCTGTAATTTCAATCTGAATTCGTTTCAATTTTACCCCTCTTTTAATATTCCCTTTAAAACTTCCCAATAACTACTAAATGTGTCTATTTGTCTATTTTCTTAAGAGTTAAATGTTACATATTTTCATGTGTCTTGCATTGAGTTTGGGAGGTCATGCTGCATCTGTATGGGACATTTCTTTAGGTCACTATTGGGATACTCTGTGCAATTCTGGTCTCCCTGCTATGGGAAAGATGTTGTGAAACTTGAAAGGGCTCAGAAAAGATTTACAAGAAAGTTGCCAGGGTTGGAAGGTTTAAGTTATAGGGAGACGCTGAATAGGCTGGAGCTGTTTTCCCTGAAGCGTTGGAGTCAGAGGGGTGACCTTATGCAGGTTTATAAAATCATGAGGAGCATCGATAGGTTGAATAGCCAAGGTCTTTTCCCCAGGGAGTCCAAAATCAGAGAGAATAGGTTTAAGGTGAGAGAGGAAAGAATTAAAAGAGACCTAAGGGGCAGTTTTTTCACACAGAGGGTGGTGCATGTATGGGATGAGCTGCCAGAGGAAGTGGTGGAGGCTGGTACAATTATAACATTTAAAAGGCATCCGGATGAGTATATGAATAGGAAGGGTTTAGAGGGATATAGGCCAAATACCAGCAAATGGGACTAGATTAATTTCGGGTATCTGGTTGGTGTGGATGAATTGGAGCAAAGGGTCTGTTTCCATGCTGTACAGCTCTATGACTCTATGACTCTGATGCTGCCTGGCCTGCTGTGTTCCTCCATCTCTACACTTTGTTATCTCTGACTCCAACATTTGCAGTTCTTGCTATCTCAGTGACTCAAATCGAAATGGTTTCTTTGACAGTCTTAAGATCTCCCAGTGTGATTTATGGTTAATTTTGGCATGGCGCCACTGTTACGTTGTAGATAAAATTAGCAAATCAGCATGCATTAAGGTCTCTTAAATATCACAGAGATGACTGATACAATACAATACACTATTCTACAGTACTGCACTGAAATGCAATCTTAAACAGTGGGTTGATTTTTGCGTTGGATATGACCACTAAATTTGTCATACCTGTTAAGACATCCAAACATCCGAGTTTGTTGTACTGGGTCAGTATTGCACCATTATCGCACCTTCAGGATCCATCTTCTCCTTGACACTGACCTGAACTTGGAATTGTAACTTGGACATTGGCCACTGAAACATTTATGGCTCGGACAATGCAATGTGCAGTTTAGTCACTTCAGTTTGAAGGGCCATTTAATGAGCATTAACATTCAAGGCTGTACAGACACTACAAACATTACACTACAAGTGTCCCTTGACATTTAATGGTATTGCCATCACTAAATACCCTACTAATAATATCCTAGGGGTTACCGTTGACGAGAAACTGACTGGACTAAGAACTGTGATTACAAAGCAGGTCAAAGGTGAGGAATCCTGCAGTAACATATTTCCTGACTATCTAAAGCCTGTCCATTACCTATAAGGCATAAGTCAGGAGTGTAATGGAATACTCCCCAAACCCTAGACGAATGCAGCTCCAACAACACTCAAAAAGCCTTACACCTACTAATCTGGACAGTAGAGAGAACTAGAGGAGCTAATGGTATCACAACAACTTCCAGTGATCTTGACATAATCCTTCATGATGTGCTACCAATTGCACATTCAGCAACCAGAGGGTTTTTCTGTCCATACATATTCTGGCAGGCTATGAGCAAAGCCTAGTACCTACAGTCATTTCTTCTTGCATTGTTGCCTCCATAGGAAATGTAATTAACTTGTTGGCCTTGAGAAGAAGTGAGAATGCACAGCAATCTAATCTCAGCCTCCTTGGTAATAGTTCACCTCAATTTGTAGAGGGACTCTCTTTAGTAATGCATAGCTTTAGCTGTGTCTCTCAATAAGTGTATAAGGGATTTGTATTGAAGGTCCAGCAGTAGAGATTGGCTGCAGAGGAGCCCTGGCTTGTCCTGAACTCATTTAGCAAGGATGTGGTTATTTGATGAGGTAACTCAAAGCCTTTAAACAGATAGGGTATGGGGTATGTAAAAGGAACTTGTTGACTTCTTATGTTTCCCATCCCTTGACATACAAAAACAAAATAGCTTATAGTGTTTTTGGTAATTTTGTAGGTTATTTTAAATAGTGCCTTACTGTAAAAGAATTTGTAGCAATTTATGCCACACAAGTAGCAGGTAATGACCATTTCCAGTAAGAGAGAACCATTTCCTTGACATTCAATAGATTTACCATCAATGAATCACTTACTATCAAAATCTTGGAGAGTTACCATTGATCAGAAACTGAACTGAAAAAGCCGTATAAATAATAGAGATACAAAAGTAGGTCAGAGACTGGGAATTCTGTGGTAGGAACTCACTTTCTGATTACACAAAGTTTTTCCACCATCTTCATGGCATATGTCAGGAGTATAATAGAATATTCTTCACTTCCCTGCAGCTCCAACAACACGCAATAATGAAACCAGACAGATAGACCCTCTGGCAATGACGCAAGCACCAGAAAAAAATATCGCAAACTCAGCCCTGTCACCCTTGCAAAGTTTTCTTTTACTAACATCTTGGGGGTAGTGTCAATATTGGGAGAGCAATCTCACAGACTAGTCAAGCAAGAGTTTGGAATAGTCATATTCACAAAAATATGTTTTACAGACAATGTCCCAGACAAAACTATCATGTATGGGTATGTCATGTTCTACCAGCAGAACAAAATCAACAGTGGTAACAGCACAGCAGTATACAGTTAGGAAAGAGTTGCCTAGGGACTTCAGATTCCACGAACAGACATGGCATCAAGTCAACATGGGTAAGGAAATCTCCGACTGATTACCATTTACTGCACTTACGTGCATCTGATGAATCAGCACACCTTCATGTTGAACATCACTTGGAGAAAGCACAAAGCTCATCAAGGGTAAAGAATGTACTCTGGGCTGGGGACCTCAGTACTCGATACCAAGAATGGCTCAACAGCACCATGAGTAACTGAGCAGATCAAGTCCTAAAATATGTAGTTCTTAGACTGGGTGTGCAGCAGGCGGTGAGGGAATCAACAAGAGAGAAAATCATACATGATTTCATCTTAACCTATCTGGTGACCTCCTAATATACATAATGATAAGAGGGGATTAATAGGTTGGGCTATAATTGGATGGACATGTACCAAGAACAGTTAACTGTCATTCTTAATTCTCAGGTAGGCAAATTCTATATGGTCAGGATGTTACCATGAGATACAGCAGATTTTGGCTGTCTTCATGACCCCTTTTTTGAGAAAGAGCCACAATACATGCACAAATTCCTTTTGCCTATATTAAACAGGGTCCCGAGTATTACATTTGCAGCATCTAGCATACACAAATGTATCAGCATGGGGCCTGGCTAATGGTCTTCTATTAGTCTCTGGTGCAACTTTTAGCACTGTTTGGATTATCGAATAAGTAATTTCCAATTGCAGAATCACATCTGATGGAGGATAAGCTTTTCTTAGGTTTGCAAACATTGTACAATTTCTTTTTGTCCGGTAGGGAGAAGGGTTACAACATTGACTGGAAGATTTGGACCATTATTTAACACAGTAAGTGGTATAACCTGGAACTCACTGCTTTTGAGGATGGTAGCAATGGAGGCACTGAAATATTTCAAAACAGGAAATTGGATGGGCCATTGAGGGAAATAAACTTGTGAGACTATGGGGATAAGCAGCAAAATGGGGCAGATTGGAATACTTGACAGAGAGCAGACACAAACTAAATGAGCAGAGAGGTCTCCTTCCATAGTATAAGACCATTAGACAAAGGAGCAGAAATTAGGCCATTTGTCCCATCGAGTCCACTCCACCATTTAATCATGGCTGACATGCTCCTCAACCCCATTCTCCCCCTTTCTCCCCATAACCCTTGATCCCCTTGATAATCAAGAACCTATCTCAGTCTTAAACGTACTCAATGACCTGGCCTCCACAGCCTTCTGTGGCAGTGAATTCCAAAGATTCACCACTCTCTAGCTGAAGAAGTTTCTCCTTATCTCCATTCTAAACGGTCTTCCCTTTACTCTAAGGCTGTGCCCGCAGGTCCCAGTCTCTCCTACCAATGGAAGCAGCATCCCAACATCCACTCTGTCCAGGCCATTCAGTATTCTGTAAGTTTCAATTAGATCCCCCCTCATCCTTCTAAACTCCAATGTGTACAGTCCCACAGTCCTCAAACATTCCTCACATGTTAAGCTTTCCATTCCTGGGACCATTCTCGTGAACCTCCTCTGAACCCGCACCAGGGCCAGTATATCCTTCCTGAGATATAGGCCCCAAAACTTCACACAATACTCCAAATGTAGCCTGACCAGATCCTTATAACGCCTCAGTAGTACATCCCTGCTTTCATATTCAAGTCTTCTCAAATTAAATGCCAACATTGCATTTGCCTTCCTGACTACTGACTCAACCTGCAAGTTTACCTTGAGAGAATCCTGGACTAGAACTCCTAAGTCCCTTTGCACTTTAGACTTCTGAATTTTCTCCTCATTTAGAAAATAGTCCATGCTTTTTTCTTCTTACCAAAGTGCATGACCTCATACTTTCCCACATTATACTCCATCTGCCACTTCTTTGCCCACTCTCCTAACCTGTCCAAATCATTTTGCAGCCCCCCCACCTCCTCAATACTACCTGTCCCTCCACCTATCTTTGTAACTTAGCCAGGATGCCCACAGTTCCTTCATCTAGATTATTAATGAATAAAGTGAAAAGTTGTGGTCCCAACACTGACCCTTGCGGAACACCACTTGTCACCGGCTGCCATCCTGAGAAAGACCCTTTTATTCCCACTCTTTGCTTTCTGCCAGACAGCCAATCTTCTATCCATGTTAGCACCTTGCCTCTATCACCATGGGCCCTCATCTTATTCAGCAGCCTCCGGTGCGGCATGTTGCCAAAGGCCTTCTTGAAGTCCAGGTAGATAACATCCATTAGCTCTCCTTGGTCTACCCTGCTCGTTACTTCCTCAAAGAATTCTAACAGAATTGTCAGGCATGACCTCCCCTTGATGACACCATGCTGACTTTGCCCTACTTTACCATACACTTCCAAATATTCAGATATCTCATCCTTTACAAAAGACTCCAAAATCATACCCACTACCGAGGTTAGGTTAATCGGCCTATAATTTCCCATCTTTTGCCTTTCTCCCTTTTTAAACAGGGGTGTCACTTCGCGATTTTCCAGTCCTCTAGGACCCTTCCTGACTCTAGCAATTCCTGAAAGATCACCACTAACGCTTCCACTATTTCTTCAGCTATCTCCTTTAGAACTCTGGGGTGTAGTCCATTTGGTCCAGGTTATTTATCCACCTTCAGGCCAATCAGTTTTCTAGCATCTTTTCCCTGGTGATGGCCACCATACTCAGTTCTGCCCGACTGACTGTTGAATTTTTGGATGATTACTCGGGTCTTCCACCGTGAAGACTGATGCAAGGTAACTATTCAGTTCCTCAGCCATTTCCTTGTTCCCTACTATTATCCCTCCACCGTCATTTTCCAGTGGTCCAATGTCCACTTTTGCCTCTCTTTTGCCCTTCATATACTTGAAGAAACTCTTACAGTCTTCATAGATTTATGAAAGAAAACTCACACTTGATCGATCTATTAGAATTTTTCAAGGATATAACTACATTCATAGAGTCATTGAGACATGCAGCACAGAAACAGGCCATTCGGTCCAACTTGTCCATCCCGACCAGATATCCTAAATTAATCTAGTCCCATTTGCGAGCATTTGGCCCATATCCTGCTAAACCCTCAATTCATATGCTTACATATATCCGTCCAGGTGCCTTTTAAAAGTTGTATTTTTACCAGCCCTCCACTACTTCCTCTGGCAGCTCATACCATATATATACCATCCTCTGTGTGAAAAAGTTGCCCCTTAGGTCCCTTTAAAATCTTACCCCTTTCAGCTCAAACCTATGCCCTCTAATTTTCTACTTCCCCACCCCGGGGAAAAGACCTTTACTATTTACCCTATCCATGCTCCTCATGATGTTATAAACCTTTATAAGGTCACCCCTCAGCCTCTGACACTCCAGGGAAAATAGCCCCAGTCTATTCAGCCTCTCCCTATAGCTCAAACCCTCCAACACTGGCAATATCCTTGTGAATCTTTTCTGAACCCTTTCAAGTTTCATAACATCCTTCCTATAGCAGGGAGACCACAAATGCATGCAGTACTTCAAAAGTGGCCAAGCCAACACCCTGTATAGCCACAACATGACCTCCCAACTCCTAAACTCAATGTACTGACCAATAAAGGCAAGCATACCAAATGCCTTCTTCACTATTTTATCTACGTGACTCCACTTTCAAGGAATTATGAACCTGTACACCAAGGTCTCTTTGTTCAGCAACACTCCCCAGGACCTTACCATTAAGGGTTTTATACCTGCCCTGATTTGCCTTTCCAAAACATGGAACATCTATCTCACATTTATCTAAATTAAACTCCATCAGCCATTCTTTAACGCATTGGCCCATCTGAGCAAGGTCCCGTTGTACTCTGAGGTAACCTTCTTCGCTGTCCACTACACCTCCAATTTTGTGGTCATCTGCAAATTTACTGACCATACCTCCTATGTTCACACCCAAATCATTTACGTAAAATGATGAAAATCAGTAAACCTAGCACTGATCCTTGTGGCACACTGCTGGTAGCAGGCCTCCAGGTTGAAAAGCAACCCTTCACGAGCACCCTCTCTCTTCTACCTTCGAGTCAGTTCTGTATCCAAATAGTTAGTAGAGTTGATAAGAAGGAACCAGCGCATGTGGTTTACTTGGATTTTCAGAAAACTTTCAATATAATCCCACATTAGAGATTAGCATGTAAAATTAAAGTGTATGGTGTAATGTACTGACATGGATAGAGAACTGGGTGGCAGATAGAAAACAAAGAGCAAGAATAAATGGTTCTTTTTCCAAGTAACAGGCAGTAACTAGTGGAGATCAGTGCTTGGATGTCATCTATTCACCACATATATAAATGATTAGATGAGGGAACTAAACGTAATACCTCCAGGTTTGCAGACAACATAAAGCTGAGTAGGAGTGTGAGTTGTAAGGCAGATGAAGAAATGCTTTAGTAAGATTTAGACAAGTTGAAAGAGTGGGCAAATGCATGGCAGATGAAGTATAATGTGATTAAATGTGAAGTTGTTCATTTTGGTAGCAAAACCAGGAAGGCAAATTATTATTTTTTTTGAATGGTGATAGATTGTGAAAGGGAAAGGTGCAATGAGACCCGAGTGTCCTTATACACTGGTCACTGAACATAAGCATGCAGGTCTAACAAGCAGTGAAGGCAGCAAATGGTATGTTGACCCACAAAGCAAAAGAATTCAAGAACAAGAGCAAGAGCAAGGATGTCATGCTGCAATTGTACAGGGCCTAGGTGAGACCCGACCTGGAGTATTGTATTCAGTTCTGTTCTCCTTCTTGGAGGAAGTATGTTCTATCTGTGCAGGGGGTGCAACAAAGGTTTACCAGACTAATTCCTGGGATTAAACAAAGAACTGCGGATGCTGGAAATCTGAAACAAAAACAGAAATTGCTGGAGAAACTCAGCAGATCTGGCAATGTCTGTGGAAGGAGGAACAGAGTCAAACTCTAATTGATTCTGCTTTGTTAGGATTGACATATGAAGAAAGCCTAGAACATTTAGGACTATATTCATTGGACTTTAGAAAAATGATGGAAGATCACATGGAAGCCTGTAAAATTCTAATAGGAGTAGGCAAGGTAAAGGGAAGAAGGATTTTCCCGATGACTGTGAAGTCCAAAAGTAGGGTTCACAGTTTAAGGATATGTGATAGGCCATTACACTGAGGACTGATCAGTAGGACTGAGCTAAGGAGAAATTTCTGCACACCAGACAGTAGTGAGCCAATGGAATTCTCTGCCGCAGAAAGCATTTGATACCAAAACAATGAAGATTTTCATGAAGGTATTAGATACAAATTCTTAGGGCTAAAGCCATTAAAAGGTACGGGAAGAAAGCAAGAACAGGATATTAATTTGGATGATCATGCATGGTCATATTGAATGGTAAAGCAGTCTCAAAGGGATGAATAGCCTGCTCTTGCTCCTATATTCTATATTTCTATGGAATGTGCTTATTGACCCTTGTGCAAACAATGTAAGTGAAGTAGCTTTTGTTGAGAATTTCTGTTATTATTTAGCTGCAGCCAAAATAAACATTAGTAACATCAATTCATGTGCTTACTACACTAGCTTTGCTTACATTTGAACTGGGTCACCTTAATCATATGGTTGTTTCTCAAATCAATCCTCCAAAGATATTCCATGTTGGAAACACACAGAAGTTCTGTCAGAATTGTAAGTAGAATAAAAAGATAATATTTTGTTTTCTGACAAAAGATTTGTCTGCAAAACCATTATAATGTCCTCTTTCTTGACAGGTGTTAATAGACCTGCCGAGCATTTCCAGCATTTTCTACTTTTATATAACTTGAGAGCACTATAAAAGACTAAGGAAATTTGTGCCTACCTGCATTTTGCTGTAAATCTGTCATGTGAATTGCGACAACAAAAACTGCTCAAATCTATTCTTACACAATAGTTCCTCTCTAATGCTCCTGAAATTGTAGGAATATGGCCAAATCTTTTCTGATCAAATTATGAAGTCTATTGGGAATGGTTGAAATTTCTGAAATAATGTTGAACATGTTGTAGCTGTTTTGTTAAGGTGAGGAGTGGTACAGTATACTATTATGAGACTTTGTTGTGGTTCATTACCGAGACATCCCATAATCAACTTAAATCTTATTTGAAACACTGAGTTACAGCATAAATAATTCAGAGCGCAGTTGTAAATTTTACTCAGAAACATGAATTTGTTTAGAGATCCTTTGGTCAGGTAGTCACATATAATTACCAAGTTCATCAAGTAAAACCGTCTCTGAAATAATGCTTGACAAACCTTGTAAAACCTAGGAAAATCCTAACAGAGAAAATAAAATCTGTCTCCTTCTGTTGGTGAATGTCAAAGTGTTCACTTGTTTAATGAAACACAAAGCAAGATAGATATCTTCTATGAGTTCCTGGAAGGATCTGTGATATAGACATTGAAGGCCATTTGATGCATACCCTGACAGATATTTTTGGAAAGATATTGGATATGATATGTATCCATGTGTTAAAAATATTCAATTACCCTGCTTTCACCGTCTTCTGAGATTGACTTTCAAAATCACACTAATCTCAGAGAAAAGAAAATCTCCTCATCGCCATCCCCAAAGGATGAACCCCAATTCTGGACTTCCCACAAGGGAAAACGTCTTTTACACTCAAAACATCTCAAAAGCTTTCTTGATTATGTGCTGTACATCCACACTAACCTTTTGTGAACCATACATTAGAACACCCAAGACCCTTTTGCACCTGGTACCGAGTGGGAAAGGATGCTCACATGATGTACTCAGCAGAAGTAGTCTTGATTACACAGTAACTTTTTTGTTATGTATGACTGAGTAGCTTGCTACATTATTTTAAGATACAAAACTGTCTCCAGACATCACGCAATTTATGACTAAATGAACATTACTACTTTAGCTAAATGCTGTTAACACAAAGAACATTCACTGAAGCATACTGGAGAAAATGCTTTACAGGCCAATGGGCAGAGTTTATCTCATGATGTCACTTAGCTTTTCAGGGACAAACTATCTTATACAACTGCCTCTCCTCATTGAGAAATGAGGCACCTAATATATTCCAATAATAAACTTAATCAGCACATTGAAAAGATTTATGGTCAGGGATAGATCATAAAAAACGCACTACTACTACATTGAGGCAACTTTTCTTAATGGGCAGCATTGCCAAAATATCAAAGCAATTGCAAATGTAGCACAAAGTTACGTGGCTGCAGAAAAGGAAGTTACACACATATGGACTTTAATATGGTACAGCAATTAACTTTAGAAAAGACAACAGAGGCATTTATGGAGGAAATGGGTGATCCCAACAATCCTGGATGAACAAAGCTTGTTTATTTCAATGGACTTCCTTACT
This sequence comes from Ginglymostoma cirratum, assembly GCA_024137785.1. Lineage (NCBI taxonomy): Eukaryota > Metazoa > Chordata > Chondrichthyes > Orectolobiformes > Ginglymostomatidae > Ginglymostoma > Ginglymostoma cirratum. The sequence continues at coordinate 4,123,397 of JAHRHZ010000095.1, read as the reverse complement.
GGATTTTAGTTTTAATATACCAGTGCCAAGGCCATCTGACTAGTTTTCATGGCTGAAGCAGACTGTATAACATTGGTGGAATAACGGTCAAGATCATAGCAATGCTACAAGTTACACTGAAATATAAAGAGCATAAGACAGTTGAAAATGTAGATGTTTTTCACAGTCAAACAACCTCATTTTTGAGCTTGCATGCAAGTCTCAATCTCTAATTCAGATGGTTGGAAGAGATTGACAACTGCTCAGAGAACAACTGACCCAGAAGCAAAATATGTCCAAACACTGGTTCAGAAACAGACTGTTATTGATCAACCAGTTAAGAAGTTCAACACCCATCTAGATAAAGCAGCCTGACTAGCACTTCATCGAGCATCTTTAAATTCAGACTTTCCAACACTGATGCACCATGACAGCAACGTGTACCATATACGAGATCCATAGCAAGAACTCCTCAAATCTCTTTAAACCTCACCCTCCAAACCCACAATCTTTAACCGCTAGAAGTACAACTGCAGCAGATAATGGGAACACTAACAAGTGCAAGTTTGTCTCCTAGTCACAAACCATCCCACCTTGAAACTATATTGATAACCCTTCTAAAATCACCAATGATGTACGTAAACCACGTAGATCGCAGTCAAAGATCACACAACACCAGGTTATAGAGAGACAGCAAAATTAGGGAGATAGACAGATTAGGGAGATAGATGGGAAGAATGTGTTAAAGGGCTGAAAAAAGGCGGTGGCCTGAAAGCCAAGAAAAGTTTAACCAAATGTAGCAAGAACAAAAGATTGACCAAGACCCTAGTACTAACCACCAGTACCACATTGAAGGATGAGCAAATCAACAATCCACCAACCTGGCCTAGAACATGCTTTTTGAGCACCAACCACATTTCACAATCATGGATGATTTTCTACTATATTACAGAAGATGAGCTGTTCCATCTTCCCTTTGTGTTGACATATTGGAAAGGATACATTAGGGGCACTTAGATATTTCTAGATGCACAGCCAGGGATCAGTCACTCGTGTGCAAAGCGTACCACAAGGAATAAATGCCGAGAGCAAGAATGAGCAGTACCTGAGCTCATTTTTCCTTTATTGCCTAGCAGCTATTGCCCATTTATGGTTGTCTGTGAGAAGATGATGGTGAGCTGCCTTCTTGAACTTATCAGTCCATTTGGTTTAGGTAGACCCACAATGTTGTTAGGGAGTGAATTCCAGGATTTTGATCTAGTGATACTTAAGGGACAGTGATATGTTTCCAAGTCAGGATGTTAAAATGACTTTCAGGGTAATGTGCGGTTTGTGATGCTCCCATGTATTTGCTCCCCTTGTTCTTCTAGATACCTGTCCACCATGTACACAACAAAAGCCAGTAGTAGGGTGGAATACTCCCCACTTGCCTTGATGAGTGTAGCTCCAACAATAGTCATGAAGCTTCACATCATCCAGGACAAAGCAGCCCACTTAATTGATAATACATCCTCAAACAACGATGCTCAGAAGAGTACACCACCTACAGGATGCCCGACAGAAGTTCACCAAGGCTCTTTCGACAACAGCTTCCAAGCCCACAACCACTACCGTCCACAAGGACAAAGGTAGCAAATATATGTGAATGCCATCACCTGAAAGTTCCCCTCCAAGATACTCATTATCCTGTCTTGGAAATATATTGTCGTTTCTTCAATCTCACCAGCAGGATGTCGTCTGGGATATTGTGTTAGGTAGGATTCTGTGAGTATGACTATATCAGGCTATTACTTGACTAGTCTGAATGACAGCTCTCCCAATTTTAACACAAGCTGACAAACGTAGGTAAGCAAGGATTTGCAGGATTGCCGTTATCCTTTCTGGTGCCTTAGTTGTTGTCAATTGGTCAGTCTGGTTTAATTCTTCTTTTGCTGTTTTCTAGGTTTTAATACAACCGGGTGGCTTCTGAGGCCATTTCAGAGGGCAGTCAAGAGAAAAAAGATTTTGAACAAAGAGCAGTACAGCACAGCAACAGGCCCTTCGGCACACCAAGACTGTGCCAACTCATGATGCCTTTCAAAACTAAAATTACTTTCCTCTACACTGTTCATATCCCCCTATTCCATGCCTATTCCTGTATCTGTCAATATGCCTCTTAAATATTGTTATTGTATCTGCCTCCACCACCTACTGTGGCAGAACGTTTCAGGCACTCCATGTAAAAAAACTTGTCTCTCATACCTCCTTTAAACTTATTCCCTTTTACCTTGAACCTATGTCCCATAGTAATTGACATTTCTACTCTGGGAAAAAGACTCCAACTACCTCTTCTATCCATGCCTCTCATAAATTTGTAAACTTCTATCAGGTCACCCCTCATCCTTCACTGTTCAATTGAAAACAAACCAAGTTTGTTCAATCTCTCCACATAGCTAATACCCTCAAAACCAGACAACATCCTGGTAAACCGTTTTTGTACTCTTTCCAAAGTCTCCACATTCTTCCTGTAGTATGGTGACCAGAACTGTTCACGATATTCCAAAGTGGCCTAACTAAAGTTTGGTACAGCTGTGGCATGACTTGCCAATTTTTATACTCTATACCCTGACCAATGAAGGAAAACATGTCATATGCTTTCTTGACTATCTTATCCACTTATGTTGACACTTGCAGGAAACTGTGGATGTGTGCACCTAGATCCTTCTGTATGTTATAACAACGTGTGGAGTTAGGTGAACACAGCAGGCCAGGCAGCATCAGAGGAGCAGGAAAGCTGATGTTTCGGGTCTGGACCTTCTTCAGAAATGGGGGAGGGGAAGGGGGCTCTGAAATAAATAGAGGGTGGGGGAACGATGATAGAAGCTGGATAGTGGAGCAGATAGGGGGAAGAGAAGACGGACAGGTCAAGGAGGTGGAGATGAAGCTAGCAGAGGTGTGTGTAGGTAGGAAGTTGGGATGGGGGGTTGGTCAGTGAGGCACTATCCACCTTCTATCACCAACCCTACCTCTCTATTTATTTCAGAGCCCCCTTCTCCCTCCTCCATTCCTGAAGAAGGGTCCAGACCCGAAACGTCAGCTTTCTTGCTCCTCTGATGCTGCCTGGCCTGCTGTGTTCCTCCAGCTCCACACCTTGTTATCTCAGACTCCAGCATCAGCAGTTCCTACTATCTCTCCGTATGTTGATGCTGCTAAGGGTTCTGATATTTACTGTATATTTCCCTCCTGCATTAGATCTTGCAAAATGCATCATCTCGCATTTGTCTGGATTAAACTCCATCTGCCATTCCTCTGCCCAGGTTTCCAACCTATGAACACCTGCTGTATCCTCTGACAATCTTCCTCACTATTTGCAGCTGCTGCAATATAGGCTTTTCACTGATGAATCTTTCACTGAACGCGTCCAAACAGCAGAATTTTTTTGTTGAACAAATTGATACAAAGTAAAATAGTCAATGTCAGCAACAAAGATATTGCTGGCGAGAAGCAATCTGTCAGGGACAAAACTAAGTCTCTGAAAAGTCTACTTCACCAAAGAACCAGAGAAGGTGGCTGAAGGTGCCTAGTCCAGTCCAATCAGATAAACTGTATAAGGGGAACCAGACCAGTGTCCACAGATTCAAGACATGTCAAGAAGAAAAAATTGTCCTGTCTAATTGTTCTATAGGTATGTGGGGAATAAAAGGATGACTAGGGTAAGAATAGGGCCAGTCAAAGACAGAAGTGGGAAGTTGTGTGTGGACCCTGTGGAGATCGGAGAGGTGCTAAACAAATATTTCGCATCTGTTTTCACTCAGGAAAAGGAGAATATTGTAGAGGAGAAGACTGAGATACGGGCTATTAGACTTGAAAGGATTGAGGTTAGTAAGGAGGAGGTGTTATCAATCCTAGAAGGTGTGAAGGTAGATAAGTCCCCTGGGCCAGATGGGATTTTTCCAAGGATTCTCTGGGACGCTAGGGAGGAGATGGCGGAGCCTTTGGCCTTGATCTTTGAGTCGTCATTGTCTACAGGTTTAGTACCAGAGGACTGGAGGATTGCAAATGTTGTGCACTTGTTCAAGAAGGGCAGTAGAGATGACCCAGGTAATTATAGACCAGTGAGCCTTACATCTGTTGTGGGAAAAGTTTTGGAAAGGATTATAAGAGATAGGATTTATAATCATCTAGCAAGCAACAATTTGATTGGAGATAGTCAACATGGATTCGTCAAGGGCAGGTCGTGTCTCACAAACCTCATTGAGTTCTTTGAGAAGGTGACCAAGCATGTGGATGAGGGTAGGGCAGTTGACGTGGTGTACATGGACTTCAGTAAAGCCTTTGATAAGGTTCCACATGGTAGGCTATTGGAGAAAATGCGGAGGCATGGAATTGAGGGAGATTTAGCAGTTTGGACTAGAAACTGGCTTTCTGAAAGAAGGCAAAGAGTGGTGGTTGATGGAAAATATTCAGCCTGGAGTCCGGTTACTAGTGGTGTGCCACAAGGATCTGTTTTGGGACCACTGCTGTTTGTCATTTTTATAAATGACTTGGACGCAGACATAGGTGGATGGGTTAGTAAGTTTGCGGATGACACTAAAGTCGGTGGAGTGGTGGACAGTGTGGAAGAATGTTGCAGGTTGCAGGGAGACTTGGATAAACTGCAGAATTGGGCTGAAAGGTGGCAAATGGAGTTCAATGCAGATAAATGTGAGGTGATGCACTTTGGGAAGAATAATAGGAAGGCAGAATACTGGGTCAATGGAAAGATTCTTGGTAGTGTGGATGTGCAGAGGGATCTTGGTGTCCAGGTACATAGATCCCTGAAAGTTGCCACCCAGGTTGATAGTGCTGTTAAGAAGGCATACGGTGTGTTAGGTTTCATTGGTAGAGGGATTGAGTTCCGGAGCCGTGATGTCATGCTGCAACTGTACGAAACGCTAGTGCGGCCTCACTTGGAATATTGCGTACAGTTCTGGTCGCCCCATTACAGGAAGGATGTGGAAGCATTGGAAAAGGTGCAGAGGAGATTTACCAGGATGTTGCCTGGTCTGGAGTGAAGGTCTTATGAGAAAAGACTGAGGGACTTGGGTCTGTTCTCATTGGAGAGAAGAAGGCTAAGAGGGGATTTAATAGAGACCTACAAAATGATCAGAGGACTAGATAGGGTGGACAGTGAGAGTCTTTTTCCTAGGATGATGACGTCGGCTAGTACAAGGGGGCATAGCTGCAAATTGAGGGGTGATAGATTTAAGACAGATGTCAGAGGCAGGTTCTTTACTCAGAGAGTGGTAAGGGCGTGGAATGTCCTGCCTGCCAACATAGTTAACTCAGCGACATTAGGGGCATTTAAACAGTCCTTGGATAAGCATATGGATGATGATGGGATAGTGCAGGGGGATGGGCTTAGATTAGTTCACAGGTCGGCGCAACATCGAGGGCCGAAGGGCCTGTTCTGCGCTGTATTGTTCTATGTTCCATGTTCTATGTTCTAAGTATCCTGGATACTGCGCACAAGAGGCTACCTCTTCCGATTAGAAATAAATTGCCTGATCCAGAAATACAGTCTAGTTATTTCTAATAAATCAACTTATTTGGATATGCAATGACACATGTCCACATCAGGTGGAATTTGAACCAAGAGCCTCTGGCATACATGTAGGGGCACTACCACTGTGCCTTAAGATCCTTAAAGATTCTGCAACTGGTATACCCAGGCAGACTCCCAACTGACTGCTAACCAGGCATACTACAACAGAGCACCTACCTTCCCCAATAAACATTCATCGGATAAAATGCCCACCAGATGAAGTTGTGGAGTAACTTCCTGAGCTAGCAGAGAAGAGTTCCTTTGCTAAGGAAATTTTTGCTAAGACAATTCAAGACAACAACGTAAGGCCTCCAGAAAGTAATGAACCAACAACAAAATATAAAAATAATGACATCCTCTGTGAAGAACAACTCACAGATAAACGGTCCTCCAGCAGAGATAGATCAGAATCAGGGTCAACAGTCTCCAATCATGAAACCTATCTTTCTACCAAGTCTGAAGAAAGTGTGTTTTGAAAAAAGTATGAAAAATCCAAACCACCTACTTTTGTGAGATCAGAGACATGGGGAATAAATGGCTTGATGCTAAATACAGTAGAGCTGTATACAGGCTTGCAAAATGAGTTAAATACAGTTGGAAAGCTTGCGGGGAGCAGTTGTACAAAGTAATGGTGCTGAAGAAGTTACTGTTCATGTTGCATCGATTTCACCCATTCAACTAATGCTATACAGAGTCTTTAATAGACACGAGGAATTAGAATCATAGAGTCATACAGCTCGTAAACAGACAGTTTGGGCCAACTTTCCCATGCTGACAAGACATCCCAATCTGTTCTAGTCCCATTTGCCAGCATTTGGCCCATATCCCTCTAAGCTCTTGCTATTCATATATTCATCCAAATACCTTTTAAATGAGAGATAACAAGCATGGGGCTGGATGAACACAGCAGGTCAAGCAGCATCATAGGAGCAGGAAAACTTGACGTTTCGGGCCTAAACCCTTCATCAGAAATGGGGGAGGGGAAGAGGGTTCTGAAATAAATAGGGAGAGAGGGGGAGGCGGATAGAGGATGGATAGAGGAGAGGATAGGTGGAGAGGAGGCAGACAAGTCGAAGAGGCGGGGATGGAGCCAGTAAAGGTGAGTGTAGGTAGGGGGGTAGGGAGGAGATAGGTCAGTCCAGGGAGGACGGACAGGTCAAGGGGGCGGGATGATGTTAGTAGATAGGAGATGGGGGTGTGGCTTGAGGTGAGAGGAAAAACAGGTTAGGGAGGTGGAGATGAGCTGGGCTGGTTTTGGGATGCGGTTGGGGGA
>JAHRHZ010000095.1:4066772-4111582 GCA_024137785.1 Ginglymostoma cirratum | reverse complement strand
TTATTTCAGAACCCTCTTCCCCTCCCCCATTTCTGATGAAGGGTTTAGGCCCGAAACGTCAAGTTTTCCTGCTCCTATGATGCTGCTTGACCTGCTGTGTTCATCCAGCCCCATGCTTGTTATCTCGGATTCTCCAGCATCTGCAGTACCTTTTATCTCTGATACCTTTTAAATGATGTAATTGTACCCACATCCACCATTTCCTCTAGCAATTTGTTCCATACATGCACCAATCTCTTCATGAAGTAGTTACCCCTCCGGTCCTTTTTAAATCTTTCCCCTCTCATCCTAAACCTATGCCCTCTAGTTTTGGGCACCTCATCCTAGGAAAAAGACCTCGACTATTCACCCTATCCATAACCCCAATGATTCTTTAAATCTCTACAAGGTCACTCCTCAGCCTCTGACATGCCAGGAAAAAAACACCCCAGCTTGTTCAGTCTCTCCCTGTAACTCAAACCTTCCAGTCCTGGCAAAATTCTTGTAAATTTTTTCTGCACCCTGTCAAGTTTAATAACATCCTTCCTATAGAAGGGCGAGCAGAATTATACGCATTATATCTAAAAGTGGCCTCACCAATGTCCTGTATAGCTGCAACATGATGCCCCAACTCCTGTACTCAATGTTCTGACAATGAAGGCAAGCGTCCCAAATGCCTTCTTCACCACCCTGTCTACCTGCAATTCCACTTTCAAGGAACTATGCACCTGCACCCCTAAGGTCTCTTTGTTTGGCAACACAGCCCAGGGCTCTACCAATAATTGTATAAGTCCTTCCATTGGTGCCTTAACAAAATACAACACCTCTCATTTATCTGAATGAAATTCCATCTGCCAATCCTTGGCCCATTGGCCCATCGGCCCATCTGATCAAGATCCAATTGTACTCTGAGATAATTTTCTTCACTGTCCACTACACCACCTATTTTGGTATTATCTGCAAATTTACTAACTATACTGCCTATATTCACATCCAAATCTTTTATATAAAAACTAAAAAGCAGTGGACCCAGCACCAATCCTCGAGGCACACTGCTGGTAACAGGCCTCCAGTCTAAAAAGCAACCCTTTACCACCACGCTCTGTCTCCTACCTTCAAGCCAATTGGCTAGCTCCCCACCACCGGATCCCATGTGATCTGACCTTACTAACTAGTTCCATAAGCGGAACCTTGTTGAAGTCCATGTAGGCAACATTGACTGCTCTGCCTCCATCAATCTTCTTTGTCAATTCTTCAAAAAAGTCAATCAAGTTAGCAAAACACAATTTCCTATGCACAAAGCCATGTTGACTATCGCTAATCAGTCCTTGCCTTTCTAAATGCGTGTAAATTATGTCCCTCATAAACTTCTCCAACAACTTACTCACCACTGACATAAGGTCCCTGGCTTATCCTTACAGCCTTTCTTTAATAATGGCACCACATTAGCCAACCTCCAGCATTCTATTCTAACCATTGCAGGTAGCAAAAGTATCTGTGCCCGGTATGTATTAATTGTAAATCTAATAATTAAGCCTGATTAAATGTAGTTGTACTTATTCCTCACAGGCAATGAGCTTTCTTTATATCTAAGAACAGTGCCACTACTATAGACATGCTACAGATGTGTCTCCACGACTATCTATCACTAAGTGCAGAACAAAGCAAAGACAAAACAGAATTGGTTGAAATGAACTCTCTAAAACAACAAATAAAACAACAAGGAGGCGATGGCCTAGTGGTATTATTGCTGGACTGTTAATCCAGAGACCCAGATAATGTTCTGGCGACCAGGGTTCAAATCCCGCCATGGTAGGTGTTGGAATTTGAATTCAATAAAAATATCTGGAATTAAGATTCCAATGATGACCATGAATCCATCGTCAATTGTCAGAAAAACCCATCTGGTTCACTAATGTCCTTTAGGGAAGGAAACTGCCATCCTTACCCAGTCTGGCCTACATGTGATTCCAGACCCAACCAGCAATGTGGTTAACTCTGAACTGCCCTCTGGTCAATTAGGGATGGGTAAGAAATACTGCTTAGCCAGTGACGCCCTTATCCCATAAATGAATAAAGGAAAAGAAAATACTGAGTACCACATTCTTGTAGATGTCAAATAACACAAGGTGCAAACAGTGTTCATCTTAGAAAATACCACCATCCCTGCCTGATTCCCAATCCCAGTTAAGATAAACTATCTGTCACAAATTCTAAAAACAAGGGCAGAACGATTATTTTATTATCAAGGACTGTACAAAATTATAGAATGGCTTCTCCAGGGATCAGAATTAAGTTTAAGTTTTGAAGTCTATCCCGTACGTATCTGCTCAAAATAGAACAGCTTGCTAGCAACCTGAGTTCAAGCCTAAATCAACTGACACTATTTTTGTTTCTGGCCAGATGGTGAAAGAAATGCATTGCAACTGTTACAGAAGTAGGAATATATTTGTTTTGCTGCTCCATTTGTTTGTATCACAATTGCTGAACTGATAGAAAACTACATAATTGTATCAGATAAATAAAAACAAACGTTGCACAATGGTTACAGGTACAGTTGCTCACTGATTTTAATGTACTATAGTATTGATTTGAATTCTCTACTTAAATAGCATTTGTGGTTTCCACCGAAACACTTTTAGTTTACTAGTACACTAATCTCACATTACTTTTGAAGTGCTGATAATTGTGGAAGCATCTTCCATGTTCCGATCAAGGAGCTAATCAGCAAATGCTTTAATGGTTATAACTGAAATAGCAACAACGAAAATTCAACAGCAAAACAGCAAATCATGAAAGTGAATACAATAAATTTGGTAATTGTGGACTTGCACCTGTAAAAAAACCATGAAAAGTATTCACTAATGTCCATTCGTGAAGCAAACCTTTTACGAGTTCCACTTCAGATGAGTCATAGAGTCATACAGCTGTACAGTATGGATACAGACTCTTTGATCCAACTGGTCCATGCCGACCAGATATTTTAAATTAATCTAGTCCCATTTGTTAGCATTTGGGCGATATGCTTCTAAACCCTTCTTCTTCATATACCCATCCAGATGCCTTTTAAATGGTGTAATTGTACCAGCCTCACCACTTCTTCTGGCAGCTTATTACATACATGAACCAGCCTCTGTGTGAAAAATTTGCCGCTTAGATCTCTCTTAAATCTTTCCTCTCTCACCTTAAACCTATGCCGTCTAGTTTTGGACTCCCCCACCCCATGGAAAAGACCTTGTCCATTCACTCTATCCATGCCCCTCATGATTTTATAAGCCTCTATATGGTCCCTCCTCAGCCTCCGATGCTCCAGGGAAATAGCCCAGCCTATTCAGCCTTTCCCTATAGCTCAAACTCTCCAACCCTGGCAACATCCCTGTAAATCTTTTCTGAAGCCTTTTACGTTTCACAACATCCTTTTTATAACAGGGAGGCCGGATTGCATACAGTATTCCAAAACTGGCCTAACCAATGCCCTGTACAGCCACAACATGACCTCCCAACTCTTATACTCAATGCACTCACCAATAAAGGCAAGTATACCAAATGCCTTCTTCACTATCCTATCTATCTGCTACTCCACTCTTAACGAACTGTGAACCTGTACGACAAGGTCACTTTATTCAGCAACACTCCCCAGGATCTGACATTAAGGGTTTAAGTCCTGCCCTGATTTGCCTTTCCGAACTGTAGTACCTCACATTTATCTAAATTAAACTCCATCTGCCACTCCTTGGCCAATCGGATCAAGGTCCTGTTGTACCTTCTTTGCTGTCCATGACACCTCCAATTTTGGTGTCATCCGCAAACTTACTGACCATACCTCCTATGTTCACATCCAAATCATTTATATAAATGACGAAAAGCAGTGGACCCAGCACTGATCCTTATGGCACACTGCCGGTTACAGGCCTCCAGGCTGAAAAGCAACCCTCCACTAGCACCCTCTATCTTCTACCTTTGAGGCAGTTCTGTACCTAAATGGCTAATTTCCCTGTATTCCATGTGATCTAACCTTGCTCACCAGTCTATCATAAGGAGCCTTGTCGAACACCTTTCTGAAGTTCATATAGATCACGTCCACCATTCTGCCCTCACCAAGGCTACTATTATCCTTTGAAGTGGTATGGAAAGCCACATAGTATCAATAGACAATTACCATTCAGTAAGTCAGGACGGGTCTTGTGACTGTTGTTTATATCTCAGCATAGAAATAAATAACATTTTTATATTGAAACTCATTACTGACCACAGATTGAATCCAGATCTAGCTGTGCAACAAGCAAATTCACAATCATGAAAATTATCAGAGAATTCAAATCTGTTTTAAAATAATTTGAAAGAGAAATTGCTTTTTGTAAAGATACTAGAGCGTTAAACAATGCAAATAAAACTATACGTACAACTAAGTCAGTCTTGTTCCAGATTGTAAACTATAATTACATATGAGAAAGATGTGTAATTAAATTCTAATTAGAAATGCACCAATTTAGAAGAATTAACATCTGTAATATGTGAACTAATTAGTATGATAATTTTAGCGTATGGGCTTAAAAGCCTTTTTCATTTTCATACACCGAACAGAAAAATTGACTGCTGTCAATAATGTTCAAATCTGCTCTGACCCAATATCACATTTTCATCACTATCTTTTTACATTTCTATGTTAGCTTATCATTTCACACAGGAAGTTGAAGTAAATATCTTAAAACTGCAGATAACTGGTTTACTGCCATAGCTGCCTCACTGTATTTGTGTGTAAACTGAGATGAGGTTAGTGAAAAGGTTATACAACATAGGAAGAGGCCAGATGTGCTTGGTAAATTGTACGGAAGGATGAACAACTGGTCTCACTTCTCAGAGATTGTAAGAACTGCTGATGCTGGAGTCTGACATAACACAGTGTGGAGCTGGAGGAACACACCAAGGCAGGCAACATCAGAGGAGCAGGAAAGCTGACGTTTCAGGTCAGGATCATTCTTCAGAAATGGGGACGGGGAAGGGGTCTCTAAAATAAATAGAAGGGGGGACAATGATAGCAGCTAGGTAGTGCTGGGGATTGGTCAGTGAGGTGGGTGGAGCAGATAGGTGAGAGAGAAGGCGCACAGGTCAAGGAGGTGGAGATGAGAGCGGGTGCTGGTCTTAGGATGAGGTTGGGAGTGGGGAAATTTTGAAGCTAGTAAAGTCCACTTTGAGACCATTGGGTTGTAGGCTTCCAAGGTGGAATTTGAGGTGCTGTTCCTCCAGTTTCCAGGTGGAGTCGTTGTGACACTGGAGGAGGCCCAGGATGGACATGTCGTCCAGGGAGTGGGAAGAGGAGTTGAAGTGGTTGGCGACGGGGAGGTGTCATCACTTGTCACGAACTGAGCATAGGTGCTCCACAAAGCAGTCTCCGAGCCTCTGCTTGGTCTCACCGATGTAAAGGAGCCCACATCGGGAACAGCGGATACAATAGACTACAGTAGCGGATGTGTAGGTGAACATTTGTTTGATGTGGAAGGTTTTTTGGGGGCCTCGGATGGAGGTGAGGTGGGGGGTGTAGGGCAGGTGTAGCACCTCCTGCGGTGGCAGGGAAAGGTGCCAGAGGTGGTGGGGCTAGTGGGGAGTGTGGAGCGGACGAGGAAGTCGCGGAGACAGCGGTCCCTTCGGAAGGCAGACAAGGGTGTGAAGGGAAATATATCCTTCGTAATCGGGTCCAATTGCAGGTGGCCGAAGTCTCACTTCTCATTGCATTCTGAAAAAAATACTTTTAAGTGTTCACCTTTGGAGTAACTATATTTTTATTCTAAGAATAGCTACTGATCATATGACTAAGACACTACAAGCCAGATCTTTCAATTGGAAAACAGTCAGGGGCCGCATTTATTGTGAATGTCATCACCAGGTGGTGCAAAAACATGGAATAATTTCATATCATGAAAATAATGGAAATGTGAGCCATGAAGAACCCCCCACCTGGCTCCAAGTAGGGCCCAGCACCAAGACGAACAGAGTTAGAGACAAAAAAAAAACTGCAGATGCTGGAATTCAAGGTATACAAACAAGAGGTTTGAGTCCTGAAGAAGGGTAATACCTGAAATGTTGACTGCTAATTTCCTCCAGATGCTGCCTGGCCTGCTGTGTTCTTCCAGCCTCCTGTTTGTCCACCATGATGAGCAGCATTGTCTTAGGAGGCCAGAAACCCCTGCTTCTGGCCTCCTGCCCCCTCTGTTCCCAGCCTCACCATACCACACCCTCCCTCAGGCTCCTCCCACTCATGGCCTCCCCATAAACCCACTTCTCTGACTTCTGGTCTCCCCACCCCTCCCTGACTGCTGTTCTCACTCCCAGCTTCACCACCCACTCCACCTGCCACTCCCAAGCTCGGCCTTTTTCCTGTTACCATTAGGGCCCCAGCATCCTCCTTACCTCCCCAGCGATTGCCCTGATAGTGATGTCACTGTGCACAGAATGTGGGTTAGTCATCTGTGCATACACAGGCACTTCTTGCAGCCTGTCCTGTTGGGGCCACGTGATGCCACTGACCACATCTGCACATGCATGGCAGCCATATTACATTTTGTATAACCACTCTGCACTTCCATTGCTCAAGTACAGGCTAAATTTCGTGGAAAACATGGAGGCCTGGGACTCTAGGAATTGTCTGGAAAGCTGAAACCTCCTATAAATAATTATCTAGTATCTGGAACCATCCAAAGATGAGCCCAACTCTGATTTAGAGATTTTGGAGGATTATAACTTAAACTTAGTTAATGGTGAAACAGGAGTTGATATCTGCTCCCTTGTCTCTCTCAACAGTCTAGATACATCTCATCCAAGGCTGGCAGATTTATCCATTGTTAAGACTGCTAAACCAGCTAATATTTCCTCTCACTCTGTGGCAATTTCTTCTAATACTTCATAGCCGTCCACTCTGCCATCTACTGTTCTCCCTGTTCATTGTGAAGACCATATAAAGTAATTATTGAAGACTGTGCTTATGTCATTCTGGTCCTTATACAAATTATATTAATGATCTCTAATGGTCCCTACTCTTTCCCGAATTGTTCTTGTATTTTCTTCATTTGTTTAAAAAGCTCCCTTCAATTTTCTTTTGTTCTTATCACAAACGCTTTCCAATGTATTCTCTTAGCTTTCCTAATTTTCTATTTACATTCTCATTGTTTTTTTCTACTTCTCGTCCTTGCTTAGATCACCAGAGGACATTTCCATAGATCCCCGATTGTAGTCTGACCTCTCACTATTTTTGATTCTAGCCAGATAATCATGATAGTTTCCATAGGCTCAAGCAAAACAAAAAGTGCAAGTGACCCTTAGAGTAGAAACTTTTAATTTATTCTTATTACTCATAACCCAAGCTCTTGAAGTTCAATATTCAAATAAGGAAACAGTTATAGCCAATTTTATATCAGCAGGCAGCAATCACTGACTGAAAATACTGAAAATACGAGGGCAGCTCATTTAAATATTTAGATCATAGCATCTTTTGCTTCAGGCACCATCAACATGAAGCACATTGTGGGCATTAAGACTTCCATGTGTGAAAATACAGAAAATGTCAACAGAAATGAAAAATTTTCGGTTATTCACTGCATATATGCTATCATCCATTTTCTACTAGTGTCAAAAGTTAAAACTACCTCTCAGTCAACTCAATATGAAGCATAATTAACAACTACGTAACTAATATTTAATTAATCCATCAGCAAATTGCTATGATCACAGCTGATGGTACTCTTGAAAAGTCAGATTCCAGAATGAAATATGACTTGATAGATCAATTCTTTTTAGTTAGTTACATGGAAGGTCGTCATTGAAATATGTTCACGTAAGGCTGCAGAACATGAATATAGATACCATAGATGGTCTAGAAAGATCTTAACACATTCAGCAAATCAAGGTTACAACCTGTTTCCCAACATCATTCCTTCAACAGACTCAACTCACAGAAGTGTCATTTCTACCTCCGTTTTTACATCTTAACTGAGGCTTTCTAGTTTCTTTTTCATGACTTGTAGAGTTAATTTTATGACTTATTTCAGAGCTTAATGGCATGACCTTTCACAATTCTGATGCCCTAAACCTTTTCAGCTCTAACAACTTGAAGATTCCTAACTCAAACTTTCCTGGCATTGAAATCATAAAAGCCCTACACCGTGGAAGCAGGTCATTTGACCCTCCAAACAGCATCCCACCCAGACCCACCCCCTACTCTATCCCCTGCATTTCCCACACTAGACACTATGGGCAATTTAACATAGTCAATCTACCTAACCTGCACCCGGAGGAAACCCATGCAGACACAAGGATAACATGCAAACTCCACACAGACAGTTGCCCGAGCCTGGAATTGAACCCGGGTCCCTTGCGCAGTGAGGCAGCAGTGCTAGCCACTGAGCCACTGTGCCCCAGAAGTGCCATGTAACTGGCTTCCCTGAACTGAACTTAAACAATTCCTGCAAAGAGAAACATCTTCCCATTTGAAATAATCTCTTGTTTTCTTTTGAACTAAATTCAGAATAAAACTAATGACTTTATTCTGCTTGCCTTAATTGAAAAGTATATACATCTTCTCCGTTAACACTGCAGGAATCAGCTACTTGCTTGGTTGCAGGCATATGACATATTAATATCTGGACCAAATTGCTTTTCAGTCCTCTTTTCAAACAAGACTTCATAGAACTAATCCACATCTATCTACCTTTACTTTGAGATCTAAAATAAAAAACAAACCTGAAAAATGCACATTTCATCATTCTGAAATAATCATCACATGGCTTCAGTTGATCAAACTCTTTGGCCTATTTGAACTCATCTTTGCAAAATACAATCCTACCATTTTTCCATTGAGCAGCTGGCTTTAGTTTTAGTAAATCCAAAATATTGGCCACAAATACATTTCCTGCCATCTGTTCAAGTGTCTATGCAGCCTTCTAGTTACTGTCTATTTTCTTCAAGTTTTGTAAGTGTCTTTCATTTGGTGTCCTTTTCAATTTTGATTTTTTCTAATCATTTGAAGTTTTGCTATTGAATCCAGATTGTCTCCGGATCATAAAAATTGCTGATATGAATGCTTGTGAAATTTTTAAATTGTTCGTGAAATAATGGGATATTTGACGTTTCTCTGATATTAAAATGTTAGAAAAATGAATATTAGAATGCTTCCTGACACTCCATTCTGGCAATACATTGTTAAATTCAAAACAGTGCACAAGACTACAAGATGACCTTATACCACAAGACCATAAATCATCATATGTAACAGCAGAAGCAGGCTACTTGGTCAATCCAATTTGCTCTATGAATGAATGAGATTGCTCTAAACATTCAACTCAATTAAAAAAGAACCTGGATGTGCACCTGAAGTGCTATAACCTTCAAGGCTGCAATGAGATGATGATAAAATAGGGATTAGAACTTACGCAAGTTATGGGATGGTTTCTTTCTGCACTTTAACTTTTCTCAGGACCATTGATTTTACCTTCAAATGGGAAATCAGGAGATGGGTGATGTCCCACTGTTGCAAAGTCATTTGTTGATTGGCAGACCAATACTGTTCTAAAGCCAGGGACTCACGGATGGGCTGGGGTTGAGCCTGCTACCTGAGATAGAGATGGAGGTTTGCCGTTGCAGATCTGGACAGCTTAAAAGAGCCAACTTCATTCAATGAGACATTCTCCCAGGTCTAGGAGTTCTTTACACATACCTTTCATGTCCCCTCATCTTCCATCCCACTCTGATGTCTCATCCTGTATCCACCTTAAACTGGACTCATGAGTCAAATGGTAACATTAAGAAGTCTTTAAGAAACACATAAATCTGCCAGTGGTAATATATATTTCTTGATAGCCACTTCAAAAAATATCCTCTTAACAGTTTTGAAATCTAAGAAAAGTTAATAAACTTCGCTTGATCATTCATTTAGAAATGCAAAATCCTCTTGGTGGCTCGTAAATCTCGCAAAATCACTAAACTCACTTTAAACTGCATAGCTTGAATCAACAATCCTTCCAAGCTAAACCATTAGTGAGTTTAGAATTCAACCAAACACTCAGAAAAAGATTCCATTGAAAAACTACATGAACAAACACTCCTGAACTAAATATACTCAAGCCACTAAAAACAACAAGAAGCTTAACCACTTATCAAAGCTGAAACAGCCACACAAATGGTTGAGCTAATCTTAAAGGAAAAAGAAGCAAAACAACAGCATCTCACATCATCATCTCTAGATATTATTATGACATTCACATGGCACTTTATCCAATGGATAACATACCCTTATGCATCTGAAACTATTTTTACATGCATGTTGCTGTGTATTACCTTTACACATTGCCAGGATGTCAGAAGTGACAACATGATGATCTTTCTAATTAACGATCACTTGGGTTTTCAAAACATAACTCTATCGTTACTCACTGTATTAAAACATATATAACTTGTGGTACAGCATTTCATTATGAAATGAAATTAGCAACACCTTTTGAATTTACCTTCCATTTAGTTCCCAACTTGAAACCATGTGTCATGACACTTCTCTACTTGTGTGAAATACCTCACTGGCCAAAGCCAGCTTGGATTTATGATAATTGCGGAAGATCTGATATGCTGTTTCTGCAGTGGTGCCAGCAATTTCAGAAAATCAGCATATGGTCCCACAAACCTGCTCCTTATTTTTTTTTGAAAAATTATACTTTATTCATGAAAATATAAAAAATAAACAAATTTACAGACCTACCCGGTCATACTATCCACTCCCGATTACCCAGGGGGTACGTACGCCAACTAAAGGAAAAAACAACAAAAACAAAAACAAAAGAAAAAAACTCCCGGTTGGCCCCCTGACCAGTTGGAGGAGGCCCCAGCTGGACCCAGTTATTGAAAGGGCCCCTGTTATATTCCGGCCGAGGGGTCTCACACGGTGGTCTTTCCCCATCGCGCCTTGGCAGTGGCCGCCCCAAGCTTTAGCGCGTCCCTCAGCACGTAGTCCTGGACCTTGGAGTGCGCCAGTCTTCAACACTCGGTCGGGGTTAGTTCTTTCAGCTGGAAGACCAGCAAGTTACAAACCTGCTCCTTATGCTGTACCAATGAAAATTGTAAGTCATGGGGTTGGAGATGGGAATCCTGGATTCGGTCCAGTACATCATATTGAAACCTCATCTGATATGTCTTGACCCAGCATCTGGACAGAAAAATCCCAATATTTTCACCAAAATGATATACCAGGTAAAGTACTATAAATGCATTATGCCCACAAATTAACATAACCAAGGCAGGATAATGTTCAAATACTCTAAATTAGAAGGTTCATGCTGTAATAACTCAATCCAATTAAGAGTTACCTTTCATTAAGTTTCAAAGTGAGATCTGGCACAGTATATCAGGATAGATCCGTATTCAGCAATGCAAACCAACATCAAATCAGACCAGAGGTAGAGTTTGATAAGGCATTTATAGTGATTCTTGCATGTCTGCTCCATGTTTTCTAGCGTTAAAAATACTTTAAAATTGTTTCTGCATTGTTATGCCAAAATACTATCATAAAACATAGGAAACACTATGATTAGTTTTTTTTTGAATTGCATATCACAGAACATAGAACAGCATAGCGCAGGAATGGGCCCTTCAGCCTACAATGTTGTCCCAAACATGATGCCAAATTAAACTAATCCGTTCCATCTGCCCTTGGTCCATATCCTTCTATTCCTTGCATATTTATGTGCTTAGCTAAACGTCCCTTAAACGACCCTATCGTGTCTACCTCCACCACCACCCCAGCAGCACGTTCCAGACTCCTACCGCTCTCTGCGTAAAAAACTTGCCCCTCACATCTCCTTTGAACTTTCCCCCTCTAAATTTAATTGCATGTCTCGTAGTGTTAGACATTTCAACTCTGGGAAAATGATTCTTACTATCAAAATTATCTACGCATCTCATCATTTTATAAAACTTCTATCAAGTCTCCCCTCAGTCTCAGTCACTCCAGAGAAAACAACCTTACTTTTTCTAGTCCCTCTTTATAGCTCATACCCTCTAATCCAGGCAGAATCTTGGCAAACCTCTTCTGCATCCTCTCCAAAGTCTCCACATCTTTCATGTAATGTGGCGACCAGAATTGAAAATAATATTCTTAAGTGTGCCCTAACCAAAGTCTTATAAAGCTGCAACGTGACATCCTGACTCTTGTACTCAATTCTCCAATCAATAAAGGCAAGTATGCCATATGCCTTCTTTACCACCCTATCTACTAGGGTGGTCACTTTCAGGAAGTAATGGACTCGAATCCCAAGGTCCCTCTGTACATCAAAGCTGTTCAGGCTCGTGCCATTAACTGTCTACCTTTCCTTAACATGTGATCTTCAAAAGTGCAGCACTTCACACTTGCCTGGATTAAGCTCCATCTGCCATTTCTCCACCCATATCTGCAACTGATCTATATCCTACTGTATCCTTTGGCAACCTTCTATGCTAATTGCAGCTCCACCGATCTTTGTGTCATCTGCCAACTTACCCACACATTTGTATTTTCATCCAAATCATGAATTTTATATCGTAAATTTGCCATACTCCAATTGTTGTGTGGTTCCACACAGACATAACAGCATCATACTATGTCAAGGAATTTTCTCCCTGCAGTGGAAAGACTGAAGTCTTTCTGCCAAAGTACGACAGGGGTCCGTTCAGTTATCAGACCCTCTCAGTGGCATAAATGTATATAAATATTGTTACTGCATAAGAAAGAAATGCCTTGGGCTTTTTTGAAACTGCAGGGAATGCTAAATTTTTTTTTATGAATAAAGTACATTGTTGCAATTAAAAAAAACCCTACCCCTACAGGAGCTGGCTCTTGGCTCTCTGGACATTTGGAAAACAGAATAGGGAAATTACTGCTTTAAAAAAGTGTGTGTGGCTTGACTTTCCCTAACTATCTTGCACTACAAGAGACTGTTAAACTTAAGGTACCCTTGGCAGTTCTGAAGAGAGGTGCTTGGGATCTACATTTACTAAGGAGAAAGGCAGAGATTGATTCTGTTTGAGAACATATAGAAGGTTGCTACCTCAATGTGAGCCGTAGAATACTGGATCTGAAGACAAATGTTGAAGCGTGACTTTGCAAGAAACCATAAGTTCATTGATAAGAAACTACTGATTGAGAGAGTCTTTAAATAATGGTTAATTAGAAAAGCTTTTTGTTAAAAGAAGCAGTTACTTGGAATGAACACTAGGAATAGGGGAATAAAATTAAATCAAGGCCAGTAAAATAAAGTAATACAATTAATTAAAGGAAAATAAAGTTACTGTAAGTAAAGTAAAGGTAAGACACGGCAGGACAGCCGAGTTGTGTGGAATGCATGTCCTGAAATATGCGGGAAGTGCTACCAGCTCTGGGTTTTGGAGCTTGACTGGACTGGATAATAAGGCAAAATGGGATAAACGGTCACTATTTAAGGTTAACAAGGCACCTGGGCTGGATGAGATGCACCCAAGGATATTGAAGAAAGTATGAAGGGCTCTTGTGGCACATTAATAGATCCCTACCTCTGGGCCAGGAGACCCAGGTTTGAAGTCTAGATGTGTGTAATATCTCCATAAAGTCTGATGAAAAGAAAAGATATTAAAGGAAATAAGAATGGAGGTTGGGAAGTGCTGACCATAATCTTTCAGTCTCCCTAGATTCAGGTGAGATATCAGAGGACTGGAGAATTGCAACTATCTTACCTTCCTTCAAAAAGAAATTATAAGAATAAGCCTAACAATTATACACCAGTCAGTATCTAGAAGGAATTATTTGGTATAGAATTAATAGTCACACTGAAAAAATGTGGGTTGATTAGGAAGATGCAGCACGGATTTTTTAAAGAGAAAATTACGTTCAACCAACTTGGAAATATTTTTAAATAACACAAAGGTTTGACAAGGATAATGCTGTTGACATGATAAACATGGAATTCCAAAACCCATTCAATGCAATACTACATAGTTTGTGAGCAAATTTGAACTCATGGAATGTAAGGGACAGAAGCAATGTGAATACAAATATTCTGAATGCATCATCAGAAGCCCTCAGAGTGAAGTATAGGTATTTTTAAATCAACCTGTTCAGGTAAGTAATGACACACCTCTGGAGCAGGTGGGTCTGTAACCCGGGTCTTCTGGCCCACAGAAAAGGACAATATCTCAGCTTTACAAGAGCCCACAGCAACGTGTATGAAAAATTGATTCTGCAATAGGAAACGGACAGCTATGGTTAATGGTAAATGAATAATTTTCAGGTTGAAAGAAGGATGTAGTGGACTTTCTCAGGAGTCAGTAAACAGACCCTTACTGTACGGAAATATATTAATGAGATAGATCTCGGTGTGCAGGGAACATTTGCCTTTGCAGATGGTATAAAATGTAGGAGAATTATAAACTGTGAGGAGGACAATGTAGAACTTCAAAAGAACATTGGCAAGTTGGTAGTATGATTCAAACAAATTACCAATGAAACTCAGTGCAGAGAGATGTGATACGACTCAGTTTGATGGAAAGAACATAAAGAGACAATATAAAATAAGGGGTACAATTCTTAAGGGAATGCAGGAGCAGAAGGGCCTGGTTGTACATATGCATAAATCATTGAATGTGGCAGCATAGGTGGAGTGATTAGATCATAAAGCAGACATTATCCTGCTGGGCACAGTAGGTAAGTGAAATTGTCCCCACTCAAAAAGACTGAGACCAAGAAAATGTAGATTTAAATCAGTTTGTGAAAGAAGCAAATATAATGTGCAAAAACCTGTTTTCATGTATTAGATGTTTCATGTCTGGGATGCATTGTCTGGATGTGTCGTGGTCGCAGGTTCAACTGAGGAACTAAAGAGGGCATTAGTGATTATTTGAATAGAAGCAATGTGCAGGGGCACGGGGAAAAGGCAGGAGATTGACACAATGTTGTAATGCTCATGCAGGCTGAATGCCCTCCTTCTACACGATAGCAATTCTGTGATTCTAGGAAGAAATTCTTTATGTAATATTCCACCGTCCAACATTACTCAGCATCATTGTAAGCTACCTGCTGACTGTGTTGAATATTCAGCTGATAGAATGTTTTCCCAAACATGCACAACTTCAGGACAGACCTCAGGCTAGTCTGAAACTGTAGCCATTATTACAAACAACAGATCTATTCCAGGCATATCGACAACTTGAACCACGATAGAATGTCAAAAATTTGGCATTTGAAAACAAAAGCTCAGCTGATTTACTATTAATAAACAATATTTGAATATACAATTGCTGAGGAAGCACTTTGAGAAAAAATACTGTCCCTACACTTCCCTTTTTGCAAAAAGTAAAAACAAAATAGCTGCTACTGGAGTTTGATCTGACATTAAAAGGAGTGTGAGCTCTGAAGAATTGCAAAGTACGTTTAACGCCATAGATTTTCAAAGACACCAGTTAGCCATCCATTTGCAAGAAGTAGTGTGAATCATGTAACTTCTCGGAGATGGAGAACAAATCTTCAATGAGAAACAGAATGATCTCTCAGCACACCTGACTCTCATACAGGATTAGCCAGTCCTAGACACAATATAGAGAAATTTCAACTGAAAGTTTTGATACAGCAACATAGTAATTTTAACTGCACTATCTTTTTCTTGCAGGGAAAGAAAAGGAATCTTTCAGTTGTCCAAGTACACGATTAGTTTCTTAAATGGTAACCTCTGTTACTTGACAAATATGGCCTACAATACATAGGCAGAGGTAAACCCTTTCTTTAGGATTTTGTATGACCGTATGCTATTCAACTACAAATTAACTAATATTTTGAGGAAGTGTCTCAATTTTATGCTAATACATCTTGCAAATCGGTAGTCATCCAATTTATGAGGGAGATTAAGCGCAGCAGGGATATTTGCATGTATGCAACAGCAAATATATCATTTCATTCAAGGCAGTTCAGAGAATTCCAGCATGGAAGGCTGGTTTTATGAGTAAAAGATAGTCTACTTAGTGGAATATGGAAGAACAAGAGGTGATCTGGTCGAAACATAGAAGTTTTGAAGGCTGACAATATAAATTTTATGGGGCTGTTCCCCTTTATGGGAGAGTCTAGGACCAGAGGGCATATTCTCAGAATGAAGGGGCACCAATTTAAGACTGCAATGAGGAAGAATTTCTTCTTTCAGAGGGTTGAGAGTCTTTGGAATACCTTGCCACGGAGAGCTGTAGGGGTAGAGTCCTTGTGTATATTTAAGACTGAGATAGATTGATTCTTGATCAGTAAGGGAAACAAGGATTGGGGGGGTGGGGAAACAAAGGAAAGTGGATGCAAAGAATGCTGGATCAACCATGATCCCATTGAATGATGGAGCGCACGAGACAGGCCAAAAGGACCAATCCTGTTCCTATTCCTTGTGGTGTTATGGTCTTCCGAGTTTGTTAAAGCACCCAAAGAACACACATGTACATGTTTAGTCCAACATTGATTGATTTAGGCCGCATTTCTAATATAAATAACAGAAATCATCAGTCAAATTTGCCTGCCCCCACCCCATGCCAATCTGATGTTTCAGAGGTACATACAGAGTTGTGTATAGTCAACCAAGTCAAATTTTTAGAGAGTAGAGTGTAAAAAAGGCACTTTCGCTTTACTCTGCTAACAGTCTTCTTGATGTTCAAAAGAACAGTGCACTATAAGGTAACAGAACAGTAGATCCGGTGAACAGTGAATTCAGAGCACTGTTGTTGTATTTTTGGGTACCAAGCACTGGTGGCTTGTGGGGCAGAGTGCTTCCACCTATCCTCCTTTCCACAGTTTATCATAAGGCTTATCTAATTAGCAGTGGTAGAGGGTCTTAATGAGAAGAGGGACTTATCCTTACACAGCAAGATGTAGTTTATTGTATGATGATAGGTATAAGTTACATTGACTAGTTAGACATAATTGCAAAGACTATTGGGAACCAGAAGTGCCCACATCTGTCTTACTTAGGACCTCGTGCTAGACTATTCTTCTCCACTCAAAGACTGTGTCAAATCTTCAGATTTGGTGGGGCTAAACACAGCTTCAACATTAATTTGCATGACAACCTCATCTTCACGAGTTAAAAGATGAACTGCTGTATTACAAATAAAGAGAATGTTAGTTGATCTATGAAAATAAAAAAATGCTGGAAGCACTCAGCAGATAAGCAGCATTTAATGACAGAGAAGCAGAGGTTAACTGTGTATTGCCGGTATTTTCTGCTTTATTTTAGATTTTCAGGCATTCACAAGCATCTGTCTACTTAATTGTTTTGATGTTAAAAGGTTCTTTCAGCAACTATATAGGTCTGAAGTAAGCTGAGGAGTCATAAGCAGATCAGATAAATGGCAAATGTTTTTAATGGTGTAAAACCAATGCAGCTCTAAATATTAATTTGGGTCACATTTATCATACAGCAGGTTTACGCCCTTTCTAAAATACAAATGTATTCTCATAGAATCAATTTCCAGACAAGACGCATCAGGTGTCAAATGTTGCAATTATGGACAGAAACGGTACTGCTGCAGGAATCGTTTCAGAGATAGTAGGAACTGCAGATGCTGGAGAATCTGAGATAACAAGATGTAGAGCTAGATGAACACAGCAGGCCAAGCAGCATCAGAGGAGCAGGAAAACTGACGTTTTGGGCCTAGATTTTCTGAAGAAGGGTCTAGGCCCGAAACGTCAGCTTTCCTGCTCGGCCTGCTGCGTTCATCCAGTTCTACAGCTTGTTATCTGCTGCAGGAATTCACTACTTACATCAGAATTGCATGGAACTTATGTTAAGGCTGTAGAAAAGAGGGATAAATGATCTGCAACGTGTTGTGTGTTCACAGGTTTCCAGTATCCACAAACCTTGTCTGAAGAATCAGTTTTGGTCGAAATAACAAGCATAAATCTATTCCCAGCTTTGTAATTAGGAAAGAATCATTAAGATCTTGGGGGTTACCATTGATCAGAAACTTAACTGGGCCAGTGACACAAATACTGAGTAATTACATGTGTAGGTTAGAGGCATGAAAATCTGTGTTGAATAACTCACCTCCTCTCTCCCTAAGGCCTGCCCACCATCTACAAGGCACAAGTCGGGAGTATGACATAAAACTCTCCATTTACCTGGATGACTGCAGATGCAACAACACTTAAGACACTCAATATCATCCAGGACAAAGCAGTCCACTTGTCTGATACCCTATCCACCACCTTAAACATTCAGTGCCTCCACCACTGGTATATTGTAGTAGCGGTAAACCATCGATAAAATGCACTGCAGCAACTCACAAAGCCTCCTTTGACAGAAGCTTCCAAACCTGTCACCTTCAACACACAGAAGGACAAAAGCAGATGTGTGGCAACAAATGCAGAAGATGCATGGTTCAGTAGTGTTGTTCAAGGAAATAAATCTGCTTTCCTCACCTGGTTTGGCCTACATATGACTCCAGACCCACAGCAATATGGTAAACTCTTAGATGCCCTCTGAAATGGCCTAGACAGCTATTCAATTGTATCAATTGCTTCAAAATCTCAAAGAAATGAAACTAGACAGACCACCTGGCATCAACCTAGGCACCAGAAAAGACAATGGCAGAAACACCCCTGTCAACCCTGCAAAGTCCTCATGACTAAATCAGGGGGCTAGTGCCAAAATTGGCAGAGGTGTCTCACTAACTAGTCAAGCAGTGGCCTAACACAGTTATACTCACAGAATCATACCTCACAGACAATGTGCCAGGTGCCACCATGAACATCCTTGGATATGACCTGCCCCACCGGCAGGACAGACACAACAGAGGTGGCAACACAGTGATTGCACACATTATTGCACTCCGGCACAATTTGCAACCACATGGCCTGGCATATCCCCCCTCAGTCATTACCATAAAACCAAGGGATCAACCCCCTGTTCACTGGAGAGTCCAGAAGGGCATGCCAGAAGCAGCACCAGGCATACCTAAGAATGAGGTGTTAACCAGGTGAAGATACCAGACAGGATGCTTGCATGCTAAACAGCATAAGCAGCAAGTGAAAGTGTGACAAAGCTGTCGCTTTAAATGGTTATTTTGTCCTTTTTTTTGAAGAGAGATTGGAAGGCAGAAGCGTTGAGCTGTCTCCAAGAAAGTAAGCAACGTGTGAGGCCTTGGAGTATTTTTTTAAAGTTGGAACAATAGAAGCAGCCTGGGTGTGGTCAGATCTCACAGACCAGGATTTTCAGTTGTTTTTAGTTTTTAGGTTTAGTTTTAAGCAGATGCCTTTGAGTCTCAATTGAGTTAGATGCTTCAGTGAATGTCTCCTAGCTGCTACTTTCTCTGAATTTGCTGTTGATGTTTTTTCCCTCCTGGATTGGGAAACTGTACGTGAGAATCTGTGATAATGTCACGGTTGGGGCCAAATCTGTGTCTGAATTTGCCTTTTTGACAAGGGGTATGTTTATGGAATATTACTGTATCTATTATTCAGTTATGTTTTCCAATAGTTAATTTATTCTAAATTCCTCTTTCTTTTGTTTGTATTTTAATAATAGTGTTTCAATAAATTGTGCTTTGCTTAACGTCGAGTAGTTTGACCTGTCGAATTCTGTCCAGAGCAGAGCATTTCACATGTGCCTTTAAAATAAGAGAAAGTTAGGGTCTAGGCTACCTTCTTAAAATGTATCGAGGCGGTCTAGTCTGGTCCATAGCGAATTGGGGGCTCTTGCTGGGATAAAAATCTATAATTCCAAGTTAGGTTTAGATTGTTGGACTCAAAGGCGGCAATTGGTAGGTGTTAGTGTCCTTCGCTTCGGGTGTTGAATTGGTTTGGTTTAAACAGGGTGCGCCTTGTGTTGCCACGGCTCTCTTTGTGCGTGGAAGAACTGTCTTCGGGTGTTTTACAGAAAGTGAGCGAGGCAAAACTGTTGGAATTAGCAGACCAGTTGGCATTGAGGTTGCCTTTGCCATGTGAAAAGGGGAGATAACTGCAGCAATAGCTCGACATTTAAAATTGCTGGCAATGCCATTGGAATCTTTGGAAATGGCTAAAATCCAATTGCAAATGAAGCAGCTCAAACTTGACAAGGAAATGAAACAGTTTGAATTTTACAATTAAAAGCAGAGGAAAAAGGAGAGAAAAGAGAGGAAGAGAGAGAAAGAGAGAGAATTTGAATTCTGGAAGCTGGCAATAGTCCTTCTGAATTAGAAGAGTTGACTTAAAAGGGAATTGAAAATAGATCAATATATAATGCTTTTAGAGAGACGATTAATTTGGAGGAGTTCAAAAATGCGCTTCCTGAAGTAATGAGAACTCATATGAAAGAGCAGAAAATAAAACTGCAAGTTTAGCAGCTTAAATGGCCGATGGTTATGAGTTGGTTCAGAAATCAAAGTTTGGCTTCTAACATCAATGTCAAGGATAGAAATTGCAGAAAAGATAAATCCTCAGGTGGTAAGGGAAGAAGAGATCTCAATGAAGATAATAAAGATAGTTTAGTACAGGCTAGAAAGGAAACCAATAAGGGGGAGAGAGAAGTAAAAAACCTCAGATGTTTTCACTGAAATAAAGTGGGTCACATGAAGTTGCAGCGTTCGCGGTTTAGAAAAAGCACTGGGATGACAGATGTGGGAAAACAGGATCAGCCAGTGAATTTTGTTGAAGTGGTA
Organism: Ginglymostoma cirratum; assembly: GCA_024137785.1. Lineage (NCBI taxonomy): Eukaryota > Metazoa > Chordata > Chondrichthyes > Orectolobiformes > Ginglymostomatidae > Ginglymostoma > Ginglymostoma cirratum. Next base: position 4,090,954 of record JAHRHZ010000095.1, on the reverse strand, counting down.
AAGGAAAGCACAGTGGATGCTAAAAAGCTACATCAGAACATATAACCTACTCGGGGGGGTTGGTTGAGATGAAAGTGCCAGATCTTCTTAAACCATTTACTTGCAAGGGTAAGGTTTACTTGCATGTGCCAGGAGGAGCAGGTAAAGAAATGATAATTTTAAGAGGTACAGGAGCACGTCAATCTTGATGTTGAGAGATGTGGAGATATGTAATTCAGAAGGACTATTGCCAGAAAATATGATAATATGCGGAATTTATGGTGAGACAAGAAGTGCTCCATTATGTAAAGGGAGGTTGGAGTGTCCAGTGAAAAGTGGAGAAGTGGTGGTAAGAGTACTGGAGGAACTCTCGGCTCCTGGAATACAATTTGTCCTTGTTAATAATAGAGCTGGATCACAGATAGGAGTTCTGCCTACTGTAGTTGAAAAGCCAGTGGAAAATCAGGTAACCGAGGTATTACAGGAAGTATATCCTGGAATTTGTGTGATAACAAGGTCATAAAGCCATAGGTTGAAGCAGGAGGAGAAATCAAAGAATAAAGATAAGGAAGTTGAAGTACAATTATCAGAGACAATGTTTGATGAAATGGTTAAGAAAACAACAAGAACAGGTGGAGGACAACGTGGATATTTTTAGTTCAGAGAAATTGTCTGAATTACAACCGAAAGATGAGAAAATAAAGCAACTGTATTAAAAAGCAACAATGAAGAAGAAGCTGAACACATCCCAGAATGCTACTATCTTAAAAATGAGGTCTTGTTGAGTAAATGGAGACCATCATATATTTATGCGATGAGAATGGGCAGAAAATCATCAAGTTGTATTACTGGTGGGTTATAGACAGGAAATGTTATGAGTACCAGTAGGAGGTTATTGGGGAGTAAGGAAAACTCAAGCCAAAATACAAAAACATTTTTACAGGTCTGGACTGCAAAATATGGGGCAGTTGGATTTTGCCGGACATGTCACATGCGTAAGATAACTAGGAAAAATTCAGGCAGTGATAAAACCAGTACCTTTTATACCCATTCCTGCATTTGAGGAACCTTTTACAAGGGCCTTAATTGATTCCATAGGACCCCACCTAAAACAAAAAGTAGGAATTAGTATTTTTTGACAATAATGGATGTGTCCACTAGATTTCCAGGGGCCATTCCATTACACAATATCATAGCTAAAAGGATTAAGAGAAGTTACTCAAATTTTTCACCAGATATGGATTACCAATAGAGATACAATCAGATCAAGGGTCAACTTTTACATTAAAGTTAGTCAGGGGCGTTAAAGAATAGCTTAGGAACAGTTAGTTAGTATTAGGTACTGTGTCTATTATTCTGTTAAGATTTCCAATAGTTATGTTATTTGAAATTCCTCTTCCTTTTGTTTGTGTTTTAAGTGTAGTGTTTCAATAAATTGTGTCTTGCATAATGTCAAGCAGTTTAACCCGTCACACTCCATCTTCGCATCTACTTTTAAAATAAGAAAAAGTTAGGGTTTAAGCTGCCTTCTTAAAATATATTGAGGAGATCTGGTCTGTTCCATAACAATAGACAGAACGAAGCAATCCACAATCAATAGATCAGATCTGAGCTCCACAGTTCTGCCATATCCAGTCATGAATGGTGATGGACAATTAAACAGCTCACTGGAAAAGAAGGCTCCACAACTAGCCCCATCCTCAATGATGGATCAGCCCAGCATACCAGTGCAAAAGATAAAGCTGAAGTATTGACGGCAATCTTCAGCCAGAAGTGCCAAGTGGATGAACTGTTGCAGCCTACTTCAGTGATCCCCAGCATTACAAATACCAGCCTTCAGCCAATTCGATTTACCCCACATAATATTAAGAAATGGCTGGAGGCTCTGGATACTGCAAAGGCTATGGGCCCTGACAACATTCTGACAATAGTGCTAAAGAAGTGTGCTCCAGAACTTGCCACTCTGAGCCTAACTGTTCCTGTACAGTTACATCACTGCCATCTCTCCAACAATATGGAAAATTGTCTAGCTATGGGGCAATCTCTCTGCTGGCTGGGGTCATACCTGGCACAAAGGAAAATGATCGTGGTTGATGGAGGTCAGTCATCTCAGCTCCAGGATATCTCTGCAGATGTTTCTCAGGGTAGGCCCAATCATGTTCAGCTGCTTCACCAATAACCTCCTCTCCATCATAAGGCCAGATGTAGGATGTTCACTGATGATTGCATAATGTTCAGAACCATTCACGAATCCTCAGGCACTGAAACAGTCCATGTTCAAACGCAACAAGATCTGAACAATATCCAGGTTTAGGCTGACAAGTGATAAGTAACATTCATGCTATGCAAATACCAGGCAATGACCATCACCAATAAGAGACAATCTAACTACTGCCCCTAGACATTCAATGGTATTCTCAAGACTGAATTCCCCACTATCAACATTCTTAAGGTTAAAATTTACTAGAAACTTAACTGGTATGGCCACTTAAATACAGTGGCTACAAGAGCAGGTCAGAAGCTAGGAATACCACAGCAAGTACATTATCTCCTGACTCCCCAAACCCTGCCCATCATCTGCAAGGCACAGGTCAAGTATGCGATGAATAATCCCCACTTGCCCAGACAGGTACAGCTCCAACAACACTCAAGAAGCTTGGCACAATTCAAGCCAAAGCAGCCAACTTAATTGGCTCCACATCCACAAACATACACTTCCTCCACTACCAGCATTCAGTATCAGCAGTACTATCTACAAGATGCACTGAAGAAATTCACCAAAGATCCTCAGACTGGAAGTGAGAGTAATTTCAAAAAGAATAAATATATTTTGACCAGAATGGACTGGGAGCAGATACTTTTAGGTTAACTCTGTGTCAAAGTAGTGGGACATATTCAAGGAAGAAATAGGGAGAGTACAGGACTAACATCTTCAAATACAGAAAAGGGATGGGACCAACAAATCCAGCAAACCCTGGATATCAAGGGATATACAGAATTGGATCCAAGGAAAAAGGAAGGCTTTTGGCAGATACCGAAGACTCAAAATAACAGAAGCCCCAGAGAAATACAGAACACGCAATCAGGATTTAAAAAGGAAATTCAAAGAGCAAAAAGAAGGCATAAAAAGATAATAACAACTGGAATAAATGAATATTTTAAGTTATTTTATAAGTGCATGAATGGTAAAAGATTAGTAGGGAAAGTGTAGGGACCATTAAGGACCACGGTGGTAATTTGTGCGTGGAGCCAGAGGATGCAGGTAGGATGCTAAATGATTATTTTGTGTCAGTGTTCAAGAGTGAGCGGGACCATGTAGGTATAGAAATCTGAGAGATGGACTGTGATTATAATTAAAGAAGTTAGCATGGACAGAAAGGAGATTCTAAGTGGTCTGGCTGGCTTGAAAGTAGATAAATCTCCAGGGCTGGAGTATCCCAGGCTACTGGGATAGGAAAAGTAGGAAACTGCAGAGATGTTGGCACTAATTTTCAATTTCTCTGTTGCTACCAGAGAGGTGCCAGAGGACTGGAGGACAGCCAATGTGGAACTGTTATTCACGAAGGGACTAACTTGACTCAATTTTTTGAACAGGTGATCAGGTATGTAGATGAGGGCAATGCACTTGACATAGTCTACTTAGACTTCAGCAAGGCTTTTAATAAGGTTCCTTAGAGAAAGGTAAGAGCCCATAGGATGCAAAAAAGTTTGGCTAATTGGATCCAGATTTGGGTGAACAACAGGAAGCAGACGGTGATGGTCGAGGATGTTTTATGGTTAGAAGCCAGTGTTCAGAAGGGTTCTTAAGTGATCAGTGTTGAGACCCCTGCTGTTTGTTTTTTATTCATTCATGGGATAATGCTATCATTGGCTAGACCAGCCCATCCTCAATTGTTAATAGTTAAGAATCAATCTCATTGCTATGAATCTAATGTCATATGTCGGCCAGGCCAGTTAAAGATAGCAGATTTTCTTTCCTAAAGGGCATGAGTGAACAAGATGGGCTTTTCCAACAATGGTTTCATGGTCATCATTAGATTCTTAATTCCACATTTTTATTGAATTCAATTTCACCATCTGCAAGATTCAAACCCAAGTCCCCAAAACATTACCTGGGTCTCTGAATTAATAGCCCAGTGATAATACCACTAGGCCATAACATCCCCTAACTATAAAGATATATATGAAGGATTTGGACTTGAATGTAAGAGGATTGATCAGTACACTTGCAGATGATACAAGAATTCGTGGGGTGGTAAATAGTTAGGAGGATAGCCTTAGATTACAGGAGAAAATGGGTTTATCAGGTTAGCTGACCAGTGGCAAATGGAATTCAATCTGGATAAGTGAGAGGTTATGCCTTTTGGCTAGACAAAAAAGGCAAGAATAAACAATTCATGGTCGGACTTTTGGAACTATCAAGGATGAGAGGTACCTTGGTGTGATTGTATACCAGTCCCTTTCAGGTAGTGGAACAGGTAGATAATGTGGTTAAAAAGGTATATAGTTAACACAGTGTGGAGCTGGAGGAACACAGTAGGCGAGACAGCATAAGAGGAGCAGGAAAGCTGACGTTAAAGGTCGGGACCCTTCTTCAGAAATGGGAGAGGGTGAAGGGAGCTCTGAAATAAATACAGAAAGTAGGGGTGGGGATGGGGAAGGTAGGCAGGATGGTGATAGGTGAGTGCAGGTAGGCAGTGGTGGGGATTGGTCAGTGAGGTGGGAGGAACGGATAGGTGGAAGAGAAGATAGACAGGTTGTGTCAGGTCAAGGAGGCGGGTAGGAGAGGGAGAGTTGCTCATGGGATGAGGCCGGGGCTGGGGAGATTTTGAAACTAGTAAAGTCCACATGGAGACCATTGGGTTGTAGGCTTTCAAGGCGGAATATGGAAGTGCTGCTCCTCCAGCTTCCGGGTGGCGTCATTATGACACTGGAGGAGGCCCAGGATGGACATGTCATCCAGGGAGTGGGAGGGGGAGTTGAAGTGGTTCGCGACTGGAACGTGTTGTTTGTCACGAACAGAGCGCACGTGCTCTACAAAGTGGCCTCCAAGCCTCCACTTGGTTTCCCCGATGTAGAGGCTGCCACATCGGGAGCAGCAGATACAGTAGACCATATTAGCGGATGTGCAAGTGGACATCTGATGTGGAAGGTTATTTTGGTTCCTTGGATGGAGGTGAGGGGGGAGGTGTAGGGGCAGGTGTAGCACTTCCTGCGATTGTAGGGAAAGGTGCCGGAGGTGGTGGGGCTCGTGGGGAGTGTGGAATGGACAACAGTGGTCCCTACAGAAGGCAGATAGGGATGGGGAGGGAAATACATCCTTGGTTGTGGGGTCAGATTGCAGGTGGCAGAGAATGATGCGTTGAATCCGGAGGTTAGTGGGGTGATACGTGAGGACAAGGAGGATTCTGTCTTTGTTTTTGTTGCAGGGAGGAGATGTGAGGGAAATGCAAGAGATGCAGTTGAAAGCATTTTCGACTACTGAAGTGGGGGAAAGTTGCAGTCCTTGAAATAAGAGAACACCTGGGATGTTCGGGAGTGGAACGCCCCATCTTGGGAGCAAACGCGGCGGAGGCGGAGCAATTGGGAGTAGAGGATCGCATTCTTGCAGGAAGACGGGCGAGAGAAGGTGTAGTCTAGGTAGCTGCGGGAGTCAGTGGGCTTGAAATAGATATCAGTTTAGAGGTGGTCACCAGAGAAGGAGACAGGGAGGTCCAGGAAGGAGAGAGAGGTATCAGAGATGGTCCAGGTGAACTTGAGGTTGGAGTGAAAGGTGTTAGTAAAGTTGATGAGTTGTTCAAGCTCCTTGTGGGAGCACAGGGTAGAGGTGATACAGTCATTGGTGTAGCGGAGGAAGAGGTGGAGGATAGTGCCAGTGTAGCTGCGGGATAGGGACTGTTCCATGTATCCAATGAAGAGGCAGGCATAGCTTTGGCCCATGCAGTTTCTCATGGCCACCCCCTTAGTCTGTAGGAAGTGGGAGGAGTTGAAGGAGGAGTTGTCGAGGGTAAGGATGAGTTCGGTTAAGTGGATGAGGGTGTCGGTGGAAGAGGACTAGTTGGGCCTGCAGGAGAGGAAGAAGCAGAGGGCTTTTAGGCCATCTGCATGGGGAATGCAAGTGTATAGGGACTGGATGTCCATAGTGAAGATGATGTGTCAGGGTCCAGGGAATTGGAAGTCTTGGAGGAGATTGAGGGCATGGGTGGTGTCCTGGACGTAGGTGGAGAGTACCTAGACCAGTGGGGAGAAAATAGAGTCAAGGTAAGGTATATGGACTGCTTTTAGTTTAATAGCCAAGGCATAGAGTTTAAGAGCAGGGAGGTTATGCTGGAATTGTATAAAACTTTGGTTAGACCATATCTAGAGTATTGTGTACAGTTCTGCATTCAACATAATCAGAGAGATGTGATCACAATGGAGAAAGTGCAGAGAGATTTAGAGGATGTTGCTTGAGCTGGAGGATTTTAGTTATAAAGAGAGATTGGATAGACTAAGGGCTGTTTTCTTTAGAAATGAGCAAACTGAGGGGGTACATGATTGAGATGTTCCCTTTGTAGAGGGATCAATGACTAGGTAGCACAGATTTAAGGTAAGGAGCAGGAGGTTTCGAGCACGTGAGGAAAAATTCTTTCACCTAGTAGATGGTGGAAATTTGAAACTCACTGCCTCTAAGGGGAGTAGTGACAAAAAACCGTATAGCATTTAAGTTGTATTTATTAACATACTAGTACTTGTGATGGCAAGGTACGCAGGCTATTGACCAAGTATTGGAAAATGGAATCTGAATGGTTAGATGCTTGTTTTTGAACAATGCCGACTTGTTGGGCTAAAGGGTCTTTTTCTGTGCTGTGGATCTCTACAAATCTATGAGTGTTCCCATTAATATTCTTGTTGTAGAGATAATCATGATCGGAATGTGTAAATTATAAAGGATAAGGGCAAAGAACTGGAAATAAATGGCTAAGACATATCTTTCACCAGAGCCACTACTCCCCTTCACTGATATCTCAGAAGAGGTTTATTTAAAAAGACAAATGTCCAATCAGACAGCATTAAAAGAACTGCTCTTTCAACATCCTCTTAAAAACAGTGGCTCAGTGGTTAACGCTGATGTCTCACAGCACCTGGGACACAGGTTTGATTCCAGCTTTGGGTGACTCTGTCTGGAGTTTGTATATTCTCCCTGTGTCTGCGTGGATTTCAGCTGAGTGCTCCTGTTTCCTTCCACAGTCCGAAGATGTGCAGGTTAGGTGCATAAGCATCGTAAATGTGGGATATCAGGGTACAGTGGGGGGAGTGCTGGTTCTTGGTTTGCTTAGCAGTCAGTCAGTGCAGAATCATTGGGCCGAATAGCCTCAGTCAAGATCCCACAGTAAAATATTATCCAATTTCTGTCAGGTCACATCACAAAATGTTTTTATTATATTTTGACTCATTTACAGCAAGTGCATTTTACTGACGTAATGTCCCTGTTGCCTCTCTGTGTTTTCATTAACCTACCTTAATAATATGCTGTGATACCAGAGACACAGGATGCCAGTGATGCTTAGCTATTCTATCATTAGCCTCTTAAAGTCTGGGATGCCATCACAACCTTCCAAGTCCTCAGTATACTGCATTGTCACATCATATACAGATATATGGGTGATATAGCCCTAGATCCGAACACATATATGGCCAGGCATCAAAGTGGGGTGGCTAGATCGATCACATGCTACTGCTTCAATGCTGAGTGTCCCTCTTCTGTAGTCACTAAATGTATCATGTATGGAACAAACAACAACTTCACTTTCTCTATGAACATGGCATACATACATACGCCATCTTAATTAAAATTTCCTTGAATGTCCTTCATCCTGAACAGCTGGATCTTTACAATTAAAAAAACATTAAATGCTGGAAATAGTCAGCAGTTTGACTGCATCTATTTGGCAAAGCGGGAGGGATAGAGATTGCGTTATTGTTTCAGGAAAATGGACTTCCCTTAGAATTTGGAAAACTTAAAATATACAATAGGTTTTAAGTAGGTGAAAGGGAGGCAGGATGGAGAAAAGAATAAAAGAAAGGAGTCACATTTTGCTCTTCAAAATGTGAACGGCAAGTCAGGATATTTCCTAATGTTGCATTACTGCTTCCTAATTCTACTGAAATACTCACCATACTTTCATGGAAATGAAAGCATGTCAGAATCATGACCTCCACCTTCCAAAGCAAGACCAAGGCTAGGACAGCATTGAATGGGCTAGAAGAGCTTTCTCGGTTTACTGGGAAGTCAGCCCAATTTCCTACTTAAGTGCTAGGCATTCTATGCTTCAAACCCAACCAAATTCCCCATGCTTTCTCCATACCTTCATACACACTTACACTCAGTATCCACTATGGACAGAACTCATGATCTCTATGCTAACAATATTAAGTCTTTGAAATGCTCTTATAATTCTAAGAATTAGCAAAGAGCCATTCAAAAATCTTTGCAAAACATGTTAATCATCTTTTTAATTCATTCATGGGATGTGGGTATTGCTGACTGGCCAGCATTTATTGTCTGTCTCCAGCTGCCCTTGAGAAGGTGGTGGTGAGCTGCCTTCTTGAACCGCTGCAGGTCACATTCTATAGATTGACCCGCAATGCCCATAGGAAAGGAATTCCAAAGTTTGACCCAGCAATACTGAAGGAACAATGATATATTTCCAAGTCAGGATGGTCAGTGGCTTGAGGAGAAATTGCAGGTAGTGGTTTTACCATGTATTTGCTGCTCTTGCACTTCTAGATGGAAGTGGTCACAAGTTTGGAAGGTGCTCACCAGGGATCTTGTACTATAGATCATACACACTGCTGCTACTTTGTCCTGGATGGTATCAAGCTTTGAATGCTGTTGGTGGTCCAGCCATCCAGGCAAATGGGGAGTATTCCACCATATTCCTGATTTACGCCTTGTTGATGGTGGCCAAGCTTTGGAGAGTCAAGGGGTGGGTTGCTCACCACAGTATTCCCGGCCCCTGACCTGTACTTGTAGCCACTGCTTTTATGTGGTGAGTCCAGTTGAGTTTCTGGTCAATGGTCCCCCTAAGGATGTTGATAGTGGGGGATTCATTGGTGGTAATACTATTGAATGTCTAGGGGTGTTGGTTAGGATTGTTTCTTATGGTAACAACCATAGCCTGGCATTTGCGAAAGCATGAATATTACTTGCCACTTGTCAGCCCAAGCCTGGATATTGTTCCGATCTTGTTGCATTTGAACATGGACTGCTTCAATAACTGAGGAGTTGCGAATGGTGCTGAACATTCTGCAATCATCAGCAAACATGCCCACTTGATGACTGACCTCCATCAACCATAACCATCTTCCTATTTGCCAAGTAAGATTCCAACCGGTAGAAAGTTTGTCCCCAGTACCCATTGATTCAGTTTTGTTAGGGCTCCTTGATGCCAACCGAATGTGGCCTTAATGTCAAGGGCTGTCATTCTATTAACTGCTCTTAGAGCCCTCAATTATAAAGAAGCTCAAAGTTCCCTTGACTGCTATAACTCCTACAGAGCCAATTTCATTAGTGGGTTTGGAATTCAGTTAAATATTCATAATGGCATTCTCTTGGTCAACTGTACATACAAAATCTTCATGTCTGAATCTTTTAAAACCGTTTGAGCTAGTGAAACAAGTATCAACTACTCCACTGTTTCAAAAGGCTGAAGAGATTGCTGAACTCTGAAGCAATGTAAGATGAAAGTACAGTGTCCAAATCACATTTCAATCTTGTTGCGTGGAGAACACTTTATTCATCTTAATACTTTCACAATGTTGGCTCATTTAAAAGTCATTTACTTTTTAATAACAAAGCCCTATCATTTACAGAATTAATATATAATTGAAACACCAAATTATAATCTGCAATTTAGACAAACATTTAAAACTACTTGTCAAAAGATCCACAAACCCTACAGCTCATGAACCCTCTGATCTGACATGCTTCAGAAACTTGCCTGCTTTGCTAAAAATTTAAAACTTCATGAAGTACAAAATTAAGGGAGGCAACAAAAAGGCAAACCTGCAGCACATTAAATTGAGATATGCCACATTTCCTGAACCAGTCATAAAGTGCTTGGTGAGAATCAAATGCTAACTTTGAAATTCCAATGGTGTTTGACTCCCATCACCCCCTCACCACCACCAACACCTGTTAACTGATAATTTTATATTTGGATGCCTAAAGTACCTTGCGGGGACAGGTACAAGTACTTTCTTCTGCTAGAGATTTCATGATATGGAAAATACAAAATATATTCTCCTCCTATTGAGTGATAAAGATGCCACACAGCAAAGATCCACATCCATGAGAATTTCATGAGCTACTGTATCCCTGAAAGAACTGATGCATACTCACAAAAAGTTTTAAAATTAACCAGAAAGAGACTCATTTTCTCCTTTTCCGTTAATAGAGGATGGTCAGCATCCTAGTTCATTGCATACATGAGAAGGCAGAAATAGGCAATATAAACGTCTATAATATTACAGATGGTATATCAGAAAGAGCATCCGGCAGTGAATTTTGGAAGTACGTTTGGCAGACAGAACGTTACAGAAAAGTAAAGTAATCTGTTTGTTTTGACATAACTAGAAGAAGTTTCAATAAATTCAAGTAATTTTCATACATTTAATTATTATATACAACATAGTGTTTTTCAAATCATACTGCAAGCTAAAGCTTAGTACTCTTTTCAAGTAAAACAAAGAAATCTGTCATACCTCAGAATGAATTGCTCCACTGTTGAATTTGGTGTTAGAAACACAGAGATACTAAGGATTTCCCCAGATTTTAGTGGTCCTTCTGGCAAACGAATGAAAATATTTCCATCAAATCTGTGTTCCTGAATTAACTGTGCTTGGGAAGGCTGGTATAAATTAATACTCCCTATACGTAGCAGAGGCTGCTGGTGAGATCCACCTTGCCTGACATTTTTCCCTTTACGATAAGATGCATCACTGCCAGCATTGCATTCCCCATTTCTATCCGGAGGATGCACGGTGTAATAAAGTTCAACTTGAAGATTTTCACTGATTGTATCCAAATTATCCATTGATTTCTTTCTTCCCAGAGTTGTGGTGCCAGAACTAAACCAGGCAAAGGGCAATTCAACTTGGACGAGGCAAATGGCTAAGATTCCTCTCAGTCTGCAGGAGCTTTCAATATCCCTGACATCTCGGAAAATATGAAGTCTAGCACATGGTAACTTATCTACAACGTCAAAGTCATCCCAATCTCGACCTGCCACATAAAATAGTACTTGAACAAGTGGCTGGTTAAAAGGAACTCTCTGTTGGATAATAAAGGCTCTGACCTTCCAATTCATGGTGAATCTGTCCAGTACTTCCAATGTACTTGTGGGCTGAAGTATATCTTTTGGGAGAATACGATCCATGGAGAAAGGTCCCAAAGTAGCATTCACCACTGGAAGTTCTTTCGTCTGAAATACAACAAAGTGTTCCAAGCGTTGGAGTGACTTGGTGCTGTTCCAATGTGTGCTTGGTTTGTCCTTATTCAGGAAGAAGGCTAGCTGTACATTTGAGAGCTTGTAGTTCACAGGAAGATATGCTGGGGATGTGTAGACATTCTGCAATCCTTCTGAACCTGTAGGTAGTACTTGGCTGCGAACTGCAAAAAGAGACAAAATTGTTGAAAAAGCAGCTTTGAATGTTCCTCAACTTTAATAATAATTCCTTAATTAATCAGTTAGCTTGGATAATAGAAAACAGAATTGATAAGGGGCAGCTCAACATTTTTTTTAAGTTAAATTGCAAGTTTATTCAGCACTTAGAGTAAACCTTGTTCTAACCAAAGGAATGTGATTACTGAATGGCTATTACAGAGTTTTCACTAAAAAAAGTTAAAAAACCAAATTACGACTCGGACTTATGAACAATTAAAAAATTTCACTGTAAAATAATTTCAACCTTTTAGTTGCTAATGTATTTCTGGAATTATGTAAAGAGTGAACAGACTGGAGCAATTTGGAGACTGGATCAGAAATGGAGCAGAAATTCAAAGATCCTCAGACAGTGCCTTCTAAACCTATTGCCATTTTCATCTAGAAGGACAAAGGCAGCAGATATATGAGAAAATCACCACCTTCAAGTTCCTCTCCAAGCCACTCATCATCCTGACTTGGAAATATAGTGCTGTTCCTTCACTGTTGCTGGGTCAAAATCCTGCAACTCCCTCCCTAATGGAATTGTGGGTCAACACACAGCAGGTGGACTGGTGGTTCAAGAAGGCAGCTCACCACCACCTTCTGAAGGGCAACTAGGGACAGCCAATAAATGCTAGTTAGCCAGCAATGCCTCACATCCCACAAATGAATTTTTTTTAAAAAATTGATACAATACAAAGAGGGGGCCTGAGGCCAAATCCATCCTAAGGCACCGTCTGAAGAGGTTCGAAATGGTGGTCACACTGTGACGCTACCCCTATTGAGGAATGTCTCCAAACAGATGGCTTGCTGCAGCAGTTATGACCTACTTTAGCCACATCTTTAGTTATGGGAGCATATTAAGAGGAGGCCTCAGGGACATCTAGGCCAGCCGCTCGCAAATCACATCCGGGCATCTGCAAGGCTTTGTCCTCAATTTGGGGCTCAATTGATGCTAAGAAAATGCCATTGCTAGCCCCAAATAAACCCACAAATAAACACAATTCTGCAGATTGACTACCCACATCTAAGAAGACTGTTCAGAGGTGGGAAAGCATTTGGCCACCGACCTAATTGTTTGTCTGAAATTCTTCTTAATCCGAGTCCACAGCTAACCTGATGGAACAAAAAAGATTCTGGCCAGTGCAGAACCACAAAGAAGTTGGTCTTCCAGCTTCTATTTACTACTGGAATACTATAGAGACCAGATGTAGTGCCCATATAAGATTGCTAGTCATAGGAAGAGATTAGTTTTTGCAGACATCCAAGCACATAATAAGTTCAGCAAAAAAAAAGTTTAGCTTTTCAAAGAAAGCTACTCATGTCTTAAAGAATTAACAGCCAATGGATTTGCTGCCAGACAACCAAAAATATTCTCCACATTGCAGATGCAGTGATCAGTGAGAAATTAATTTCAGCAAAAGAGTCTCTATATTTGCACATGCATAGGGCCGAAAACATATTTTAGGCTTTGATCTCATAATTTTATAAGTAGCAACAGGGAACAAAGAAATGGTGGTGGAACTGGATAGGTACTTCACAAGACAGTCGAGAACAAAGGTAAGTTTAGTAGCCATCATGAAGGAGAAGGTGCTGGGGAAGCTGAAAGGTCTGCAGGTAGGTAAATCACTCAATTTAGAGTTCTGCAGGAGTTGGGAGTTGGGGTTGTCAACACATCCTTGATATCTTTGCAGTTACATGAGATCACAGTCCACACAATGATCACACTGTTTTGACTTGCCTCTTCCATTCCTTGCCCCCGTCCCACAAACTCTTTGAAGAGTTGTTGTTTGAAGTTCCTTTTACATCTTTAGGAGTGACATTCCATGGTGTTCTCTCTCTCCAGACAGCCATTTTATTTGCAACTTTTTAACATATATTTGGCTATATTAACTCTCTTAATAGAACTCATTTTGGAATTACAAGTTAAACATGTCCATTATATTTCCGAATTCTGACTTGTGACTGTAGCAGCACTGGTGATCTTTCAGGAATCACTGGAGTCAGAAACGGTCCCAGAAGCTTAGAAAATGGCTATCTTAACACCCCGTTTAAGAAGGCAGGGATGCAGAGTTCAGAAAATTATTGACTGGTTAGCCTGATCTCATTGCTGTAAGATTTTATAGTCTATTATTAAGGATGAGATTATGGAGTACTTGGAAGTGCACGGTAAAATAGAGCTGAGTCAGCATGGTTTCATCAAGGGGAGGTCATGCCTGAAAAATTTGTTCGAATTCTTTAAGGAGATATCAAACAGATTAGACAAAAGAGAGCCACTGGACTTGATGCATTTGGATTTCTAGAAGGCCTTTGAGAAGGTGCTACACAGGAAGCTGCCAAATAAGATAAGCGCCCATGGTTTTAGGAGCAAGGTACTGGCATGGATAGAAGATTGGCTGACTGGCAGAAGGCAAACAGTAGGGGCAAAGGGATCTGTTGGTAGCCAGTGATTAGTAGATTAATGATCTGCATGAAGGAACTGAGTGCATTGTTGTTAAGTTTGTAGATGAAGCAAAGATTGGTGGAGGGACAGGCGGTGTTGTGGAAGTTGCAGAAGGACTTGAACAGGTTAGGAGAATGGGCAAAGAAGTGGCAGATACAACTCAATATGGGAAAATGTGAAGTTATGCACTTTGATAGGAAGAATAGAGGGAAAGGCTTTGGAAAGCTGAAGCATAAAGAGACTTCGGAGTCCGAGTTCAGGATTTGCTTAATGTCAACAAGTAGGTTTAATTGGTAGTTACGAAGGCAAATGCAATGCAAATATTCATTTCAAGGGGGCTAGAATACAAAGGCAGAGATGTACTGCTGAGGTTGTTTAAGCCTCTGGTCAGACCACATTTGGAATATTGTGAGCAGTTTTGGACTCTGTATCTAAGGAAGGACGTATTGACATTGGAAGGGGTGCAGAGGATGTTAACAAGAATGATCCTGAGGATGAAGAGTTTGTCATATGAGGAGCAGTTGAGGACACTAGGTGTGTACTCAATGAAGTTTAGAATGATGAGGGAGTATTTCATTGAAACTTACAGAATATTGAGAGCCCTGGATAAAGTGAACATGGACAACATGTTTCCACTAGTAGGAGAGACTAGGACCTGAAGGCACAACCTCAGAGTGAAGGGGCAACCTTTCAGAACTGAGATGAGGATGAATTTCTTCAGCCTGAGTGTGGTGAAACTGTGGAATGCATTGTTGCAGAAGGCTGCGGAGGCCAAGTCATGGAGTACACTTAAGATGGAGATAGAAATTTGCTTTATGAATAAGGGGATCAAGGGTGATGGGGAGAAGGCAAGAGAATAAGGTTAAGAAACAAAGCCATGATCGAACGATGCAGCTGATTTAATGACCTAATTCTACTCATATGGAAGTCTTTACTTGTATATTTCCAGCATAAAATGTGCACGCTCATGGTACCCAATGTACTGAACACTTGGGTCTCTGTGCTATGGCTGTAAAGCAGGCATGGAACAGTGCATTCCTTGGATAGTCTTTTTTTATTCGATTTATCTTGATTTTCATCTCCTGAATTATAAACATTAGTTAAACAATGGTTCCTATTGAAAAATTATTATTACACCAGCTGTTTCTGTGTCGCAGATGTCAGAATTTGATTCAGCAATCATAACTATGAAGAAAAAAGTACACAAACAAATGAGCATCACCCTCAAACACATCACAAATGCTTGACAGACTGCATTCATACCCTGAATATCCATGAATTACCACATTACTCATTTGTATGATAGACACTGTCTTTTTGGCTCAACAACAGCATCCTGAGAGGGGTAATTACCACTCATGCCACTAGTGCATAGTATCAACATGAAACAGCAAGCTTCACCGTTGCTCAAATTTTTGAGCTATCTTATCTCTCCAGGATAATATGAAGTAGTCTCAGCACATTTCAGATCTGAAAGTGGCATTATTCAGCCTATTCAAGAACTCTGCACAATGCACAGTGAGAAATAGTGTGATCAGGATGGACATTATGTCATGGACACAAGTCAGAATCCAGAAATATAATGGACATGTTTAACTTGTAATTCCAAAATGAGTTCTATTAAGAGGGTTAATATAGCCAAATATATGTAAATAAAAAAAAATGTAAATAAAATGGCTGTCTGGAGAGAGAGAAAACACCATGGAATGTCGCTCCTAAAGACGTAAAGGGAACTTCAAACAAAAACTCTTCAAAGAGTTTGTGGGATGGGGGCAAGGAATGGAAGAGGCACGTCAAAACAGTGTGATCAGTGTGTGGACTGCGATCTCTTGTAACTGCAAAGATATCAAGGATGTGATGAAAACCCCAACTCCCAACCCTGCTCAAACAGAAAGCCATTCCCTGCAGATTATGTCCCAAACTATCGACACGTTTTGTGTTTTCCCTTTGAAGAACATATAAGAACAGAGGTTAAAACCTGGATTCAACTCTATTGGTGTGTGCTAGTGGGATTTAACAGTCTAACGTGCATCAGCCTGCATTCAAACGTTAGTGTACTGTGAAAGAATTAGCCTTTAGTCACACCTGTGTTGCTGGTAAAACCCCTCCTCATGGAGTGCTGTAAGTCAGTTAACTAGTAGTCAGACAAGTGAAAATAGGACAACAAATAGATTGTTGCTTGCACTGAATGCTGGAAGTCAATCACAGTCGAAAGAAATCAGAACTACAGAATGTCAACCAATCTGCAAAGTAAAGATTATGAAACTTGACTACTAACTACCAATGAGAATACTGCTGGTAATCTCCACTGCCTGTGATTTTCAATTATCTGCTCTTCATAAACAATTCAGAAACTGACGCAGATACATTTTTTAAAAACTTTATCCTTTGGCCTCACCTCTTAGTCGCAATATATATATTAGTAATTCTTCATACGCTTAATAATTCATGGACATAGTCAGTGTTAGTTTATGAAAGCCTGGTTAAATCTTTAAAAACATATGTTCATTTGCATTTGGGAACAAGGTATCCACAAAAAAAAAACAGATCTGTTTCTAAATTTACCTTGCTGCAACCAACTAAGAGATAGGTGTTTAAAGACGGGGAGCCAGTTCATCCCTCCTCAACCAGGAACTTAACAATTCGAAGTATCCTGCTGGAACTATAACAAATTGGGGAACCTCTTCCAGGGTGGGCTGTAACAAATGTCTTACAGGATGGGTTTACTATTCTGCAGTAATGAGGAACAGGAAAGAGGCCTAAAGAAATTTATATTATTTGATAATAAACAATTTCCTGTTTAATTTAGGAGGGGTATATCATGGTAATACAGCTGAAAGCTGAGATGTGCTCGTTCTGCTCTGTATGGGAAACTGGGCACATTTCCAGTGTGTCCAGCTACAGCTCCTGGAAAGCCTGGGTTTCAGAGCTGGAGTGGTAGCTGGGGACACTGTGGAGCATCCATGAAACTGAGAGAATCAAGGACAGCTTGCGTACAGATGTAGTCACAAAGGCAGAAAGGGAATAGGTGACCACCAGGCAGAGTAAGAAGACTAGCATGCAGTGCAGGCATCCCATGTGGCCATTCCCCTGAAAAACAGGTATACAGATTTGAATACTGGTGGGGGAAATAGTCTCCCAGGGGAAAACAGCAACAGCCATATTTGTTAGCTCTGCTGCACAGGGTGGAGAAAAAAAACTGTGGAAATGCAATAGTCTTAGGAGGTTAAATTGTACGAGGAAGAGATAAGCATTTTTATGGCCACAAAATGAGACTCCAGGATGGTATGTTGCTTCCTTAGTGCTAGGGTCAAGGATATCACCAAGCAGCTACAGGACATCTGGAGACAGAGGACAAACAGCCATGGTCATGGTACACATTTGTATCAATGACTTAAATTAAAAAGAAAGATGAGATTCTAAAACCAAAATGTAGGGACTGAGGAAGCAGGCTGAAAAGTAGGACCTCAGAGGTAGTAATCACAGGATTACTACTTGTGCCACGTGCTAGTTACAGCAAAAATAGCAGTTTATATTGGATGAAGACGTGGTTAAAGAGATGGTGTGAGAGGGAGGCTGTCAGACTCCTGGGCATTGGGATCAGTTCTCGGGGAGGAAGAAGGGTCTAGGCCTGAAACGTCAGCCTTCCTGCACCTCTGATGCTGCTTGGCCTGCTGCGTTCATCCAGCTCTACACTTTGTTATCCCAGTACAAATTGGATGGGTTACAATGGGCAGAACCAGGAATGATGCCCTATGGGGAATATTTAGATTGGATGGGGAGAGTTTAAACTAAATTAGCAAGGGTTTGGGAATGCACGTAAGGAGTTAGAGGAAGGGGAATCACAGACAAGGCAAAAAGACAGAAAGGAGAATAAGAGAAGTGATAGGCAGAGGAACCAAAGGCCAATATCAAAAAAGGCTAGAGGAGAAAAGTGGGAATGCGACAAGCTTAAATAAACAGACAAATCTTAAGGTCTGCACAGAGCATTTGAAATAAAGTGGATGAATTAATCACGCAAATAGATGTAAATGGGTATGATATAGTTGGTATTACAAAAACATGGCTGCAGACTGACCAGGAATGGTAAATGAACATCCAGAGGGCTTCAGCACTTGGGAAGGACAGACAAAAAGGGAAAGATAGTAGAGATGCATAACTTGTTAAAGAAGATAGAAACACAATATTGAGGAAAGATATTAGATCAGGCAATGTAGAATCTGTGTGGATAAAACTGAAAAGTACCAAGGGGCAAAAACATTAATGGGAGTAGTATATATAGATCACCAAACTGTAGTGGTGATGTTGGGAACGACATTAAACAGGAAATCAGATGCATGTGTAGTTTTGGGTGATTTTAATCTGCATGTGGATGGGGTGAATCAAAGTAGTCATAATAGCACAGAGGAGGAATGCCTGGAATGTATACGGGGTGGTTTTCTGGACCAATACGTTCAGAAACCAGCTAGGGAACAGGCCATCTCAAACTGGGTATTATGCAATGAAAAAGAAATAATGGGTAATGTAGTTGTGAGAAACCCCTTAGAGATATGCAAATATTATGTGATAGAACTCTTCATCAAGATGGAGAGTGAGATTGTTGATTCTGAAACTAGGGTCCTGAATTTTAATAAGGAAAACGAAGATGGTTTGAGGTGTGAGATGGCAATGACGGATTGGGAAATGTTACTGAAACAAATGACAGTAGATAGGCAATGGAAAACCTTCAAAGGGCAAATGGGTGTACCATAAAAATAGTTTATTCCTGTTTGGCGTAAAAGTGCAAAGAGAACAGTTGCTAAATAGTGGCCTGTCAGGGAAGTTAGAGATAGCATTAGACGCAAAAAGAGTGGCATAAAAATTGGCAAAAAATAAAAACAATTTCATTAGGGCTCTTTCCTGTTCCTCATTACCACAGAATTCAGTTGTTAGTAACTATAAACAACAAGAAGACCTTTCAAACTGTAAGTGATAAGAGTTGGAAACATCTACCTGGCCTTACCAATTCCTTGGCCAATCAACTTATCCCTTGGACCCTCTATTCCTGCAACAGGGTAAGACCACTGTGGTTTTTCTGTGATGTCACTCTTTATTTCTTCCTAATAAGCAGGACACCCTATCACAGCATTCAAGTCTATGGAACTTGTATAGATTTCGAGTAATTGAGAATTGAGAACAGTTTAGAAATCAGCAAAGGAGGACCAAGGGATTGATTAAGGAGGAGAAAATAGAGGATGAGCGTACGCTTGCAGGGAACATAAGAACTGATGGTAAAAGTTTGCGTAGGTTATGTAAAGAGAAAAAGATTGGTGAAAATGAATGTAGGTACCTTATAGTTAGAAATGGGGAAATTTATAATGGGGAACAAATAAATGGCTCATGTATTGAATTCATACTTCACTCCTGTCTTCAAGTAGGAGAACTCTCAGAATTTAGTGAGAGGAAATTTTGGTCTCCTTACCCGAGAAAGAATATTCTTGCTAGCGAAGAGTGCAGTGAAGATTCACCAAATTGGCTCTTGGGCTAGCAGGACCAAAGCATCAGGAGAGATTGAGTCAGTTAGGATTGTATTCACTCTAAAGACTGAGGGGGAGGATCTTACAGAAACCTACAAAGTTCTAACAAGATTAGACAGGTTAGGTGAAGGAAGGATGTTCCCCATGATGGTGGAGTCCCAAACCAGGGGTCATCATTTCAGGAAAAGGAGTGAATTATTAGGACTGAGGTAAGGAGAAATTTCTTGACTCAGAGTGGTGACCTGTGGAATTCACAATCACAGAAAATGGTTGCGGCCACAACATTGTGCTTTCAAGGCGGAGGTAGAGATAGCTCTTGTGGCTAAAGGGATAAAGCGGTATGAGGTCAGGGAGAGATTAGGGTGTTGAGTTTGATGGTCAGCCATAATCATATTGAATGGTGGAGAAGGCTCGAAGGGTCAAATGGCCTACTCCTTCTCCTATCTTCTATTTTACTATGTGACACTTCAAGTGCTCATCCAAGTAATTTTTTAAAAGTTTGTAAAGGAAACAACATCAACTACCCTCCATTCCAGACCCCTACCACACTCTGGGTGAAAAATGTTTTCCTCAAGTCCTTTCTAAACTTGCCTTTCACCTTATAAGTATGCCCTCTTGTTATCGACCCTTCAAATCAGGGCGAACAGTTGTTTTCAATCCACCCCATCTATATCCCTCATAATCTTACATACCTCTGTCAGGACCCCTTTGCCTTCTCTACTCCAGAGAAGATGACTGGAGCTTATCCAGCCATTCTTTGTCGCTCTCTTTATAGCTGCACTACCCCCGGCAACATTCAGGAGAATCTTCTCTGCACACCCCTCAGTTGAATCACATCCTCCTTATAGTGTGGTGACTAGAACTGTACATAGTACTCCAACACAGGCCTAACCAAAGTCTGGTTGTACAGTTCCAACATAACATCCTAGCTCTTACAGTCTGTGCATCCCTTGTCTGATAAAGACACGTGACCTGTATGCCTTCCTAACTATTCTATTAGTCTACTGTGTTGTCTTCAGGTATCTGTGGATAAGCATCCCAGAGTGTTGACAGATTCCAAGTAGAGCAATTGTTTTATTTCTTATGAAGAGCATAACTCAAGACTGTCAATATAAAATAACAATCAAAAAATCCAACAAGATATTCAGAAAAATCCTCTTTTCCAAAAGACTGGTAGGAATGCAGAATCCACTAAAATAAGACACGGTTGACATCAATAGAATGGATGCATTCAAGGAGACTTCAATAGAGCATCAATACCAGTGTGGACCCATTCAATGAACTGGTTTGTTTCTGTGCATATATTCTATGCAAGAGAGTCCTAAGTTCTGATTTTGCCCTGATTAATTATACTGCAAGCTTAACTATTAAATGCTGTGGTCATGTTTTTATTCTTGCAGTAACAGGACAACATCCAGGCTACTGCTGATAGGTGGCTAGGTATATTGGTGCTACTCAAGTACCAGGCAAGAACCATCTCCAACAAGAGATAACCCAACGCTCCTTTTGACATTCAATGGCATCGCTATTGCTAATGAGCCTCCTATCCACCAGAGGTACCACTTTTGAGAAATATAGTATAGCTCCATGATCAATTCAGAGGCTGGAAAAACCGCAGTCGAGTAACTCAACTCCCTCAACTCTCCAAAGCCTGCTCACCATCTACAATGCACAAGTCAGGAGAATGATAGGATACTCTCCACTTTATTGAAGAGAGTAACTCCAACAACACACAAAGGAAATCAACACCATGAGGAAAAATAGCTCACTTAACTGGTACTCCATCCACCTCTTTCAAATTTTATGCCCTTCGCTATCAATGCTGCGTGGCAACAGTGTACACCATCTACAAAATGCAATGCAACAACTCACCAAGGTTTCTTTAACTTTCCAAATACATGACCTCTACCTCCAAGAAAGACAGTGACAGCAAATACATTGTAGCAAAATAACATGGTATTCTGACTTGCAACTGTATCACCACTCCTTCACTGTCACGAGGTCAAAATCCTAGAACAACTTCCTAACAAAATCGTGAGTTTACATTACTTACTATAGGCCTATGTAAAGAACTAAATAGTCCAGGGTCCTTTACTTTTCAAAGAGATAGGCAAAATGGAAATGGAAAAGGAATTGCCTGAAGAATAAAGAATGGGATGAAGGAAGTAGAAAAAAAAAACAATCTTCACACAGAAAACCAAGATGCAGAATCAGTTCTGGAGGTGGTAAGAAACAGCAATTTAACAGGAATATTCCATAGGCCCTCTAACTGTAGTTGAAGAGTCAGGAGAATATAAATCAAGAAACTAAAGGTCTATTTAACAAGGACAATACAGTAATTATGGCATCATGGGAAGAGTGGTTATAAAATAATAAAATTTTATCTTCTGTTTGTGAGCATGATTTAGTCATGTCCAAAAACAAGGGTCTTAAATCTTAAGAAAGCAAACCATACCAGTTATGAGGGACGGATTAGTTAAGGTAGACTGGAAACTAGAATCAAAGATGTTATGGTAGCTAAGGAATGAATGATGAATATTTAAGTTATAAATTCATCATGCTAAGCAAAAATGTATTGGCTGAAGGAATAAGAATAAGAATCTGGAGCAGGACTAGGCAATTCAGTGAGCCTGCTCTGCCATTTAATATGGACGTCACTGATCTTATTTCAGCCTCAACTCCAGCTTCCTACCCAGTCTCCATAACCCTCCAGCCTATTACTAATTAAAATTTTGATTAAATTTAAGGAAGCGGTAGACAATGACCCAGTATCCACCACACTCTGGGGTAGTGAATTCTACCGAATCATGACCGTTTAAGAGAAATAATTTCTCCTCATCTGTTTTAAATCTGCTACCCCTTATCCCAATACTGCGAGCTCAAGATTCTACAAAGACCCACTTGAAGAAATATCCTTTCCACATCAAAATTGTCAATCCTCTTCGAATACATCTCCTTTCATTCTTCCAAACTCTGAGTATAAACCTAAACTGTTCAATCTCTCTTCATAAGACAAACCCCTCACCTCTGGCATCACTTTAGTGAATCTCTTCTGAACTGCTTCTAATGCATTCAACAGCCCTTTTGAAGTAAAGGTACCAAAAAAAGTGCAGTTTCACTAATGCTTTGTGTAATTTTAGCAACACTTACCTACCTTTATACTCTATTTCCCGAGCAATAAATTCTAAAATTCCAGTTGCCTTCCTTATTACTTGTTGTACAAAGTGTTTTCTGCCGATTCATGCACGAGGACACTGAGATTCCTCTACACTGAAGCTTTCTGAAGTTTCTCTTCACTTAGACAATAAGTTGCCTTTCTATTCCTGTTAGTGTCACAGCAAATTTGGCCATAGGACTTTCTACTCCTCCATTTAAGTTATTAACTAGATTGTGAATAGTTTGGTCCTGAGGACCCAACCTCAAGCTTCATCTCGCCAACCAGAAGAAGGTCCATTCATCCAACTCACTGCTTTCTATTTGTAAACCAATCCTCTATCCAAGCTAATAAATTACCCATAACTCCATATGATTTTATCTTATGCATTAAACTTTTGGGTGGCACTGCACCAAATGCCTTCTGGAAGTTCAGGTATGCTACATTTACAGGATCCCCATTACCTACCTTGCTTATTACAACTTCGAAGAACTCTAGCAAGTTTGTCAAACCCTTCATAAAACCATGATGATTCTGAAAGATTGTATTTTTACATTCGAAATATTCGGTTATTATTTTCATTGTAATGGATTCCAAAATTTTTCCAAAGACACATGTTAAACTAATTGGTCTGAGTTCTACAAGTCTGTAGTATTAGATTAAGAATCCTACGGTAAAATACAAGAGAAGTTAATGTCAGTATTGGTTAAAGGAAGAGGCTTATGATGCTGCTGAAAAAGAGAAGCAAGCCAGCCAGAGGATTGGATGCATTTTAAAATTTTGCAGAAGACCAAGTAGGGTAGCAAAAGATTCATTGTTTGGCCTCAACTGTTTGTAATCTAGATCAATAATTTGGTCAACTCAACGTAATTTATTCAGGCTTGTACACAATAGAAAGATGGACGGGAAAGTAGGCAGTGAGGAAAATCCAAGGAGATTGCAATAGGATTTAGACAGATTAAGTGAGTGGGTAAAATGTGATAAATGAAATGTAATGTGGAGAAACATGAAGTTGTCCATGTTGGTAGTGTAGTAAGATTTCACACAAAAGAAGGTTACAACAGGAGTAGATGACACTTTGCAATCTAATACTGTAAGATACATTGTAAGCTGGCATGAAACTTGAATACCACAAGGTTCAGCAGAAATGAGTGAAGAGGAGCCTTGGACACTGCAAGGCCCAGCCTTAGAAGAAAACTAGAGAGTATATGCAGTTTCCTGTGGAGAGGATGAGAGAAAGACTTAGGGCAGAATATTGTATCAGAGATAAAAGGTACTGCAGATGCTGGAGAATCCGAGATAACAAGCATGGGGCTGGATGAACACAGCAGGTCAAGCAGCATCATAGGAGCAGGATATGATGCTGCTTGACCTGCTGTGTTCATCCAGCCCCATGCTTGTTA
>JAHRHZ010000095.1:4034202-4066672 GCA_024137785.1 Ginglymostoma cirratum | reverse complement strand
TATGATGCTGCTTGACCTGCTGTGTTCATCCAGCCCCATGCTTGTTATCTAGGGCAGAATATTTCTGTTTTTTGTACATCAAAGACATATAAACAACATATGTGTATAGAATCGGGGGCTTTTCATTGCTGATAATTTTCTCGATGTATTGGACAGAGATTCAGCAGAGTGAGACAGAACCAAGCACAGCTGGACTGACTATCGGACAGAATTCTGTTCAGCCAGTCAGGCTGTCTCTCTCTCTCTCTCTCTCTCTAAGGTTGTTTGAATAAACATGAAGTTAACTTGCATACTTGAGTCTACCTTGGGTCTGTACAAGAGATTAATCACGACAGTAGGAAAAAAAGGAAATCCTTTGACAACGCTTACACATAACACGTGACAAACATGGAAATGTTGATATTCAGACAGAACTGGATGTATTTTCATATAAATCACAGAAAATTAACATGTAGGTATAAGCAAGCAGAAAACAAATGCTACGTTAAGCTTTTATTACAAAGAAATTACAGTAATGATGTTTTACCACAATTATGTATGATTCTGGTGAGATCTCAGCAAGAATACTGTATGCGGTTTTCATCTCTGTACGTAAGAAAATAAATATATTCTTGCTTTTGAGGAAGTGGAATGCACATCTATTGGACTTACATCTGAAATAAGAGGATTATTCCATGAGGAAAAAGGACTGTGCTCTTTGAAGTTTCAGAGAACAAAAGATTAATATCATGAAACAGATAAAATTCTTGAGGGTCTTATTAGTGTAGATGTTGGGAAGACATTTCCACTGATCAGCAAGTCCAGAATACAAGATTACATGTCAGAATAAAAAGGTACGCCATTTAGGTCTGAAGCAATTTCTTCATTCAAACAATTGTGAATCCTTGAAATTCTGTACCTCAGAGGACTATGGATGTTCATTCAACAAATATTTTCAAGGCAGAGATTAATTCATTCTCTTAGTATCTAAAAATCTATGAAATTGGAGATAGTGAAGAAGGTGGAGTTGAGGTAGACTATCAGCTACCATCTTTTTGAATAGCGAAGTGTATTCAATGGGCTTCATGGCCTACTCCTGTGCCTTTTATGAACATTTTTCGGTATCTCAGTATCTAGATTGGAACGTATACAATGGGTACATTATTGTTTTAGAATATTTAGATTTCGGTGAGGTGCTGTATAATGTAGTTCATAAAAGGCATACATTTCTGCAGCATCTTTCACAAATAAGATATGCCAAAGATTGTTGCCGTATATAAAGAACTTTTGGAAGTGTAACCACTATTATAATGTAGCCAATTTATGCAAAGCAACGTTCCGCAAATTGAACTTCTACACCAAACTGTTGTACTAAACAATTTCAGCAAAATTCAAGCTCACATTTTTATGTGCAAGCTTTATTTCAGTTGGTTACACTTCAGAAAACTCTCACCCCATTGATTACAAGTTCCACATCTTTGTAAAACTGACTCAAACACATTTAGCTCTTAATTAATACATCCATCACCAGTTCCCTTATTCCTTTAGGTCTCAAGAATTCCTTAAGATTACATTAGATGATAACAGGTTCCCCTTCCTTTTTTAGATAAAACAATCTTTAACAATAAAAAACAAACAAAACATGCAAATTAACAACACTTGAATGTCCAAAGAAAAAGCAGGTAAACGAAGTCCCAAGAATTTTTCTCTCTCCTGATCAATAGTTTATTACTTCATGCTTTCTTTGTCAAACAATCATTTCATTGAAATAAATCTTAATGATTTATATCAGTCATACATCATATAATTATGACTGCTGCTATCCACCCATTTCACTTCTCCACCATCTGTTTTAACAACCACAATGTTGATCCAGAGTCTTTTCTCATTCATGCATTTCATCATTATTATTACCATAGCATTCAATTGGTGTTGCTGCTGAATCCTGTATTAGAAATTCTTCCAATATTTCACTAAGAAATATGCCATATCTACTACTGACTCACTAGTGTGTGTGTCTTAGCTAGTAAGGTACTTTGTAACTACTTTTTAAAAATCTTTTTAGTGTCCCAAACTAAAGGGCAACATTCATTACCCTTTCTCACAAGAAAAATTATAAACCCTCCTGCACTAGATTACCAATCACACAGGTTTGCATAAGCATTAATAAAAAAAGTTTCATGTTGTTACCATCTCTTCACGATTAAGACTTCAAAACACAATGTTCCTGTTAATTTTTTTTAACGTTTTGTCTGTTCTAATAATATATTTCACCTTGGGACGTTTCATAGTTGTTCTCAACTCCAATAATTCACGACTGGCCCCTGCCCTTGTTTGAATGCCCAGGCAATTCAGCTGTCCAATTAGATTTTGCAATTCCTCTATTTCTGTTTTGGGAAGTGATTGTACTTTTTAAGCCCTAGCAATAGGACTGTTTTCCAGATAAAATTTCTGATCTAAAGTAACACTTGATTCATACTGCCTGATTGCAAATCCAAAGTATTTAAAAGACCCAAAAGCCTGACTTCCTATTTTGAACGCTGGTTCAAGCACACTCGTTCACTCCACGAATATTCATATATGTATCCTAACATTGTCTGAAAGCTGTCTCTTATACCAGTAAAACATAGCAGGGTCTGCTTTTAACTGAAGACAACAATTTTAATCAGAGATAAAAGGTACTGCAGATGCTAGAGAATCCGAGATAACAAGGCGTGGGGCTGGATGAACACAGCAGGCCAAGCAGCATCATAGGAGCAGGAAAACTTGACGTTTCGAAGGGTCTAGGCCTGAAACGTCAAGTTTTCCTGCTCCTATGATGCTGCTTGGCCTGCTGTGTTCATCTAGCCCAACGCCTTGTTACAACAATTTTAATAATACAAACGTTACTTAGCAGTACCAAATTCTAGAGGCTTCATTCAGGCCATCATTATTTAATTTCCAGAGCATCCCCACGGCATTTGGTATTTTTCTGGAGGACGAAGAAATACTTCTTCTTAAATTGATCTCTCTTGGCAGTGCAGCTTTAATATCAATTGATCTACACAACCAAACATTTGTATCTAACAAAGCCAAAAATAATGCAAAATGTTTTTCCTGCTATTGGTGAATTTACTCATAACTTTTGTCTTGAAAATCTCATGCCAGTACCCTTGCTTTAGAATTCTATTAGGGAACACCTTTCTGGCGCATATACACATATATGACAGGGCAGGATGCCAACATTTTGAGACGTCTGTATGAATTCCAAATTGCCCTCCAACTTTGTATTTCTTGTTGTGTGGCATCTTTTATAAAATTGTCTCCTGGTTTGTACATGGCCACTCAGACTTCCTGATCACATGGGCTTTTGCTCCAGGTGGTATTCTTGGATAGTAAAGTAAAGTTAAAATTACCATAGTCCCAGAGGATAAAAAGGCTGCTCTTTCATTAAAGAGAGAGTCTGGTGGTTAGCTTAAACTGATGGTCATCACACATCAGATGAGGGGTGAGTTTGAGAAGATAGGACCATCACAGTGACCTCACTGGTACTGGAATTGAACCCATGCTGTTGGCATCACTCTGCCTCACAAATCAGCCCCTGGCCAACTGAGATCATACTGTATTTCTTATGGTTGAATTATGCACTCCATCTTGCCTTCTATTGTTTGATTGTCCCTTCCTATTAATAAGATTGCTTTCAATGATTGTGATGCCTTTCAACAGCACATTTGTCCCAGACCCACTAGTTGATCTTACACTGAGTTTTCCTGCCTTCCACCTTTGCTCTACATGTTTTCAGTCCATGGGCCTAATCTCCTGTCCCTCATTCTCTACTTTTATCCAGCTTTTACACTTTCCAGTGGTCTTTCCTGCACTAAGAATAGTCACATCTCTCCATTGACTAGCCCCTTCTGGTAAATATTTGACTTGGTACTCAATCTTGGCACTTGTCCTTTGGAATTAATGGCCTCATATTGACATCAAACTGATTTATTTATCACCAAACGAACTGCTAATTGCGGCAGTTTGATCCTCTTTGGTGTGCAAGGTTTGTGAATGAGAAGCACCTGGTCCCTCACTATTTTCTAAAATTTCTTCAGAGTCTGGAAATTTATAATCCATATCAAACCATCTTGATGAGTGTACCTGAACAGTTTTATTTCTCTGCTGCACAATTATCATTTTTGCATCATTACCAATAACCTTCCCTGAGCGTCTTCATCCTTTAAGTCCCTCTCTCTTATAATTAAACATATCTACCCAATTGAAATTGGTTTCCGACAGTCTTACCTTATATCTTAAGGTTCGCAAATTTCCAAGACTTCAGCTGCAATGGAAACCTTTCTGCCTGCAGACAGTGCATTCGAATATTCCAAAAAAAGTGGAACTAGTTATAGACCGTCCTAAGCTGAGGGTTAAACACTCAAGGAACATTACGATTCCTACCAAAATCAACTAAAATGGACTACATCGTTCTAACATTTGCAACAAATTCTCAGTATGTGCAGCTCATGTTGGTGCAGCTGATGATTAGCAGTTTGGCTGATCTGCCCAAATTTTATGGAACATTTTGTCTATTACTGCATGGTTTCTTTCACATATACCCTTGCTAAAAATGTTTGTTGCTGCCTTATTGATAGCTGTTATGCTCATATTCACACATGTATCTTTAAATTTGATATTAGCAAACTCCCCCAATTATCAGTGAGAAGTTATGCTGGTGACCCAATTCCAGTCTATATCTATTTTTCTACATCACCTTGGCCTTAATTATTTTCTTGTCTTTACTATGTGTTGACTGACAAAATCTGGTTGTCAAATCTACAAAGTGTAAAAATCAATCCTTTTTTCACCCCCTACCTTTAAATCAACACCCACTACCTTATTGAAATCTCTTGTGAAGGACAGGCATATTGTAGACCATGAAGGTGTCCTTTGATGTTTCTTACAAATCTGACATCTATTACTTCTTCTCTGAGCTTATCATACTTCCCATTCCTTATTCCTCTATGCTTGACTGAAAGTTTGAACTATTACAAGATGGAAAATCAAATTTCTTATGAAATGTTAACACAATTGACTTTTGGCATCTAAATGTCCATTCCCTTACGCCAATAACACCTATTTTCCTTAGTGGGGAGGTTATGTTCCATTGAAATATAATGGCATCCCAATTGCATAAATTGCAAATGCAACAGCTTCATTGTTTTCCATATTCAGTTTCATCCGTGCTTTATTCATCAACTGTCTACTCAATGACAATGTTATTTTGTTAGGCATTACATTTATCTGATAAAATGAATTAATTCCAATTCTTTTCAAAGATTTTTGTGTGTTATCATCTCTGAATCTGAAATATGTCAAACTCTCGAATTCCTTCAATTTTTCCCATATCCTTTTCCTCAGACAGTTTCAGTAGCAATTTGGCCTGTATACTTGACACATTGCAGACGTGTGTCCACTATCCAATACTGCGCAATTAAAATACTCTACCACCAATACATTCATCACTGGGCTTCTTGTGACCAAGACAATCTCTTGATCTGTAAATCTAACTTCATCCTCTGAATCCTCCAGTTCATATTTAGTTTCAGCTTATTATAGTAAAATGGATGGTCGATGGCACAATGGTATCTTGAATCGCAGCTAAAACATCGAATGACTACACCCTGAGCATTTCTGTGTTCATGTACTTATTGTAAATTTCAAATTCCCTTTAATCATCAGAATTTCTGTCTCATTGGTAATAGTTACAGCTCTCCTTTAACACTGTCACCTGCAGTATTTCGATGGTCACACCAATTTGTTTACATTATGACTTGCATTTTCTGTTGACTTGCCAATTTCCATACTTGAATGCTGAGTTGGAGGGATGCTTCCAATTGTCCCAACCTGGAAGCATATCCTTATTGGGCTGTGAGCTCTTAAAGACTGCTTATGAATGCTGCTGGGAAGGAATGCTTTTCTCAGAATTTTTTTTAGCTCTTCTGTTGTTTGTTCCAGGAGTGTATGTTTATTCACAAATTCAAATCCTGCCAAAACTAGAAGTCTATCTTTACTTGATACTTTAACAGTCCAATGACTTAAATGCAAGCACAGCTTGGGGAATTTCTAAATGTAATTTCTACAGTCTTGCATAGAAAATACTGAATTCCATGATTTACTCTTCCATATTACTGTCCTCAATTTTTCTGAATTTGTCCAAATTTGACAATGCCTCTTTAATAGACAGATCATCTTTTTGACAAACTTTATCCATAAAATCGAACAGTTTGACTCAATCATCCTCGAACATTATTTTACTCCAGGAAATAACTGTATTTAAATAGAATTCAAGTTCACACTTTCACGTGAGAGCTTTATTTCAGCTAGCTACACTCCATAAAATGTACAGAGTATTAGTTCCCCATATTTATACAAACAATTCCCAACCAATTAACCCTTAATTAATATATCCAATGCCTGTTCCTCATTCTATTAAATCTCAGGCATTCCTTCAAACCATTTTAGATGTTAACAATGATGAGCAGATTGGCTCATTTAAAGTGATGTTGGCTCAGTAATAAATATTTGCTTAGTCTACAAAATAAGTAGTTTTTTTTTTAGAGTATATAGTAAAATCTGTTTCTTGTCCAGGCATTTTATTTATTATTTGAATAATATAAGTCAATAAAAATAAGTTTTTCAAACTTTAAGTCCATTTTCTGTCTGCAATAGAGCATTTTTTCTAAAGTGGAATCCTCAGATTTTCTCGCTGTGGAGTGGGTGTACTAAGTGTTGACTAATATGCCACTCCTACCAGCAAGATAACTCACCATGTCACCTGCCAATCAGCTCATTAAGAACTAACAGACAAGTGAGGAGGCAATTGGAGGCATCAGCAGGCAAGTAACCATGATTTCCCAGTCAGAGTATTAGTCCTTTCCTGCCTGCTGGGGAGGTGGTGAGTTGAGGCCCTTAAATGGCCATCATTGACCATTCAAGGGCTTTAATTGTGACTGGTTCAAGGAAGTCACCCATGGACATGCTCACCAGCACCTAGTGTCATAGATAGTGTCATAGAGTCATACAGCACAGAAAAAGACCCTTCGGCCCAACCAGTCCATGCCGACCATAATCCCAAACTAAACTAGTCCCACCTGCCTGCGCATGACCCATATACCTCCAAACATTTCTTATTCATGTACTTATCCAAATGTCTTTCAAATGCTGTCACTGTACCCACATTAACCACTTCTCTGGAAGTTCATTCCAAACATGAACCACTCAGCGTAAAAAAAATTGCCCCTCATGTCTTTTTTAAACCTTTAAAAATATGTCCCTAGTCTTAAAATCCCCCACCCTAGGGAAAACAAACCTGCCATTCACCTTATCAAACCCTTCATTATTGTATAAAACTCTAAAAGGCCACCTCTCAAACTCCTACACTCCAGTGAAAAATGTCCCAGCCTATCCAGCCTCCCCTTATAACTTAAACCTTCCATTCTCAGCAACATCCTGGTAAATCTCTTCTGAACCTTCTCCAGCTTAATAATCTTCCTACAACAGGGAGACCAAAATTGGACACAGTACTCCAGGCGAGGCCTCACCAATGTCCTGTACAACCTCAACATAACATCCCAACTCCTATACTTAAAGGTCTGAGCAATGAAGGCAAGCATGTTAAAACAAATTCATAAACCACCCCATCTATATGTGATGCAAGCTTCAAAAAGAATTATGTCCCTGAACCCCGAGGTCTCTGTTCTATAACACTACGCGAGGCTTTTAATTGTATAAGCCATAGATCTTGGTGAATATATTTAACATATCAATCAGTTTGCTCCACATACTGTTGAGTACAGCACAGTTGAACAGGTCCATGACTAACACATACAACGTAGGATTAAAACTCTATGTAACCATTACAGTTCATTTGGTTTCATCATTGTCTTCATCTTCTGCTAGACTGTAGAAACTGAAGTTGTTAAGTATATTCTAGACTGCGACTGAAGATTTTTAAATCATAAAGGGAATCAAGGGTTAAGGGGAAAAAGGCAGGAGTTGAGGATTATCAGATCAACCATGATCTTAAATGAATGGCATAGCAAACTTGACAGGCTGAATGGCCTATTTCTCCTCCTACATCTTATGTTAATACCTCGCCTGTTCTCCCATTAATACACTCTAGGTAATGATTGACAGCTTCCATGCTTCTGTACATGTCAATAGCTTTCTTGACAGTATGTTTCTCCTCTCTCAACAAATGTCTTCTCACAGCAGAATCTCTTATGCCTAAGACAATTCTATCTCTGATGAGGTGGTCTTTCAAATTGTCCGAACTCAAATAGTCACCTTCTTCAGCCAAGACCTAATGTGGAGCATACACCATTCATATAACATTAATGTGGAGTTTAAAATAACATCCCCAAAACTTTCAAAATTTCTTCCATCTGGTTTTTCTGCTCCTGAATCCATCTTCTTCTGAAATCCAAGCATAATACAACTTATAGCACCCTTTCCCAGCACTGATAGCAAGATCACTAATTCAATTCACTCAGTTTCCGAAAAAAAAACACTTCCATATTTTAGATCAATTGTTTTGCTGCAGAGAATGGAAAAAAAAGCCCAATTCTGTCTCACGTCTCTCTTCATTCCCATAACAGCAGGGAGTGGAAAATTCACTGCTATTTTGACTCTCCCCATCATTCAAAATTGCAGATTTTTTTCAATTCTTCCTTTCCTATTTCTTTCAGTAGCTGGCTCTTATAATGCTGAAAACCTACACATTTTCATGTACACCGCTGGCACAATGTCATAAGTGATGCGTATTTAAATGGTTCCTACAGACTACACACAAGACTTCCATCAGATATGAAGGTCACATGACTAAAGTAAGCCAGCCAGCTCATGAAGGGTACAAATAGTTTCTAAGTAGAATTTGAGATAGCAAGAACTGCAGATGCTGGAAGTCAGAGTCGATACCTAATTCCCGAGGTATTGAGAAGGGCTGAAGCACTGCCCAGTGTCAACTTGCCCCACTCTTTCCCTTCTGGCTTCCTCTCTTGCCTGCTCCAAGAAAGGGAAAATTATGCTCTAAGTTTCTAAAGAAATGAAGAACAATTTAATATTCTTAAATCAATGTCACTGGACCATTTGATTTAAACATCTCATGTGCAAGAGAAATACCAAAATTAAATTTTGAGATCAACTGAAACAGGTTATATTAGCTTTTCCTTTAAATTAACCTCCAATATAGGGATAGGCACTAAATTCTAAGCACTGAATAATTTGTTATACTTTGATGCAGTAGAATTCTAATTGCTAAAACATTAATTGTATTTTTATACTGAGATTAAAATTTTACATGCAGTCGCAGGTATCTTCCACCAAGTGTCTCTTTGGAGCAGCATAAACTGAGTGTGCAGCTTGTCAGTCACATCAGTGAGGGAAAATTAAAAACTGACAATCATAAATCAGTTGTGTAGGTGTCTCCAACACCACCCCTTCACAAGTCATGCTTTTGTTTCCATCTTATGACTACAACCCTTACATGCCCAGAATGTTGAGATCATCAAATACACCCTCCCACTGTCCCCCATCCCTCTACCTATCAATGTCCACCCAGCATCTGCCTCCACCCTGCCACCAATGTCAACCCAGTAATGTTATTTTTAAAAATGTGTGGTGTTAATTCTGGAATTTCTTATATGAATTCACCTAGGTAGAATACCCATCCTAGGGAATTTAAATCTGGTCCCGAATGGAATAGAAGGCCTTACACAATAGAATTTCAATCACATCGATCGTACAATATATGGTCTTAATTTTCTACTTAACCCTTGGAATGGACAACAGACAACTGGCTAAGCTGCAATGTAAGCTTTTGTCTCCCAGATGAATGCTTCATCACTTCTGTGGGTTTTGGTCACATGACTCCCATTGGACTGAACCCAAATTTGAATACGAGATTTTTGAAACTGTAGACAGTTTAAGTGTTAGCATCACTCAATACAACATTTACTGAATAATACTCCTAATTCCAGGATACAAACGATGAAACCCTTAGCTTGAAAAAAGCAGCCAAAAAACTGTACTTATGCGTTTCAAGTGAAATTTTCTTTCATCAAAACCCTAACCCTAACCCTGTCACAAGTTACATATCTACAAAACTTGGTTTCCACACTGTAGAGATTCTATAAATAAAAAAACTATATTGCTGGTCTTGGCCTCAACTGCTTGACCCCACCAGTCCACCGTTTGCCACCCATTCTGCAGGATCCACGGTCTGATCATCAGTATAATATGAACTTCTCTTGAGGGTTATAAAGATTGAAGTAAAGACATTACTGCTGCAATGATCACATATGTGATACATATTTTGATGGTTTGCTTGAAGGTGAATTAAAAAAAAATTGCATGCTTCAGATCACACCTGACTTGGGCCCAGGGCATCCATATTCTATCTGCAGTCTACTAGGGAGAATGTGAATGATATCTCGTACTTAAGATAAATTGGCTCTTCCGCTAGTATTATCAACTAAGTAACATGCTCTGCTTATCAAAATCTAAAGTTTTATTTGGTGAATATTTTGATACTCTATTCAGATTCTGCTTTTCAGCCCAAAGTAATTCTTTCTCAAAGAATATATCAAGTCTGAAAAAAAATGTAGATGTACAGACTTTAATACAACTTTATTGCACATATTTAAACAGTTAATAACATCTTGCATTAAAATAGTGGATGGAAAAATATCATTAAATACATTAAACTCCCTTCTGCCAATGCCAGGATCAGAGGTCAGTGTAGTAATATAGGCACGAAATTATCAAAAATGTTCACAGTTTTATTTTGCAAGTAACTGTACTGCAATCATTGCAAAAAACTGACATGCATGAGATAGATTTGTGAGAATAAGCATGGATCTGACACACTCTCACATTGACCTGATTGAGTGCCTGCAGTTTAGGCTTTTCAATCTATTATACAAATATCGACTATTAATGTCACTCAACATACTTGACTGTGCTCTGACACAAAGGCATAGAATCTGTCCCAGTTTCCGCATGGCATTGAAAGAATGCTAATGCATAAGCAAAATGTTTTGAAGTGCCTGTGCATTAGGTTCTCTAACTAAGCTAGTCTCAACAAATGTTGATGATACATATATGAATAAATTGTAAACAATTTATTGTGTAATGTTTATGTGTGACAAAGTGGACATTAAAAAAAATTATGTCACCATTGTGCTCTGATAATATTTTACATTTTCTCTTATTGCCACTGTGCCTTGCTACAACTGTGATATCCGTACCCATTGTGGAAGTGTCTTGCCCTGCTGCCTTTGATGACCAGAGTTTGCACTCCACTAAGGGTTCCTTATAGTGGCACTGCAGCATCCTACATAGCATCAGCTCCTGGAGGGGCAATTGGTTCAATGGCTGAGAGGATTAGAAAGAGTCTGCTCACCTTATTTTTGTCCAGAATCAAAGCCACTGGGGCAGCAAACACTGCCTTCTCTATATCAGTGCACAATACACCTCCCAAAGGAGAAACAGCACCTAGAGTACAGATGTCTGTTCTCTTCTGACAAAATCACTGCTATATGCCACCAATGACTCGAATAATGAAATGCAGGACAGAGTATCTATGTTTTGTCAATCTCGCCATGGACAAAGCCATGCAATTCTGAGACTTAGCAGAAGTCATGATTGAATAGAATTTGCTATCATCCACGCAAAACTGCTCACTATCTTTGACACCTCCAAAATATGCTCTCCAGATGCTGGAGTCAGAGACAAGTCAGTATGGAGCTGAAGGAACACAACAGGCCAGGTGGCATCAGATGAGCAGGAAAGTTGACGTTTCAGGTCGGACCCTTCTTCAGAAATGGGGAGGGGGAAGGGAGCTGGGAAATAAATTGAGAAAGGAGGGGTGGGGCTGGGACAGATAGGTGGTATGGTGATAGGTGAGTACAGGTAGGGAGTGGTGAGGATTGGTCAGTGGAATGGGTGGGGTGGATAGGTGGGAGAGAAGGTGGACAGGTTGTGTCAGGTCAGGAGGCGGGGATGAGAGGAAGATTTGGACATGGGATGAGGCTGGGGGTGTGGAGATTTTAAAACTGGTGAATTCCACGTTTAGGCCATCGGGCTGTAGGTTTCCGGGATGGAATATGAGGCGTCGCTCCTCATTGTGGTGTCATTGTGACACTGCAGAAGGCAGACATGTCACCCAGGGAGTGGGAGGGGGAGTTAAAATGGTTGGCGGCCAGGAGGTTCTGTCGTTTGTCACGTAGAGAGCACGGATGCTTCACAAAATAGTCCCCAAGTCTACGCTTGGTCTCACCGAGGTAGAAGAGGCCACATCGGGAGTAGCAGTACAATAGACGATGATGACGGATGTGCAGGTGAACCCCTGTCTGATATGGAAGGTTTGTTTTGTGCCTTGAATGGAGGTGAGGGGTGAGGTGTAGGGGCAGGTGTAGCACTTCTTGCCGTTGCAGAGAAAGGTGCTGGGGGTAGTGGGTTTAGTGGGGAGAGTGGAGCGGATGAGGGAGTCGCGCAGAGAGTGGTCCCTACGAAAGGCAGATAGGGGTGCATTTCCCGCTTGTGGCCATGTCCCCTCATCAGTTGAGTGGAAGTAATGGCCTGGTCCCTAGCAGTCCCCAGACCATTAAGATCTCAACCATCACAGTCTCTCCTGGCTGCTGGGATGTATGTGCAATGTGCTCACCATACTGTGCTCCAGACTCTAAAAGCTTGGATCTGCTCTGCAACACTGTGTGGTGGAATTGTGGAAAAGGCAAATGGCAGTTTTTTTTCTTCTGAGATACAGTATCTATATTCCAGAGGTGAAGTCTTCACGTTCCTGTTGTAGCTGAGGCCTGATTTTGGTATTGAGGACTTGCTGTGGAGAGCAAAATTGACACGATCAAAGATCAGCACAGTTTGAGTGTTTTGCATGTCTGTGTGCCAAAGCCAACAATCAGACTGGTTGCATTGTCACATTTTACGTAGGAAAAAGAAAGTAAGTTTTAAAAATAAACACCCAATCCTGGAAGGCTTTGATTCACAAGCCATCTGGTATAGAGCAAAGAAGACATGAACGACTTTTTGGGCAGTTCCAATGGAGCTCTTTATTGACATTTCCCAGAGGGCTGTGAGGTTACCGTAAATGTACATCTAAGCTTCAAAAGCTATAAAAGCATTTATCTCAGAAGGATTGAGTTCATACTTTGATTGACAGTTTAAGATGACTATTAAAGGATTAGATATCTTTGATTCAATTATCGAATATATCATCGCATTTTTACAACAGGTTGGATATTTGGGAATGGGGTTCCCAATATGTCTTTCTCTAGGAGGGACAGAGGGAGAGAGAATGAGTGTGTGAGTTGTGTGTGTGTGAGAGTATGTGTGTGTGTGTGTGTGTGTGTGAGTGTGTGTGTGTGTGAGAGAGAGAGAGAGAGAGAGAGAGAGAGAGAGAGAGAGAGAGAGAGAGAGAGAGAGAGAGTGTGCGTGTGCGTGTGCGTGTGCGCTCAATTGGACCGTTACAAGTTCTTTATCCCCCATGTCCACATTGGTCCTGAGTTCTGCCCATAGTGGATACAGACATATTGCCTACTGTGATGAGTCTTTAAACCAAGGTAGATCCGTCAAATCAGAAAATTTCCTGACTTGAGCTACTCATTTTGGTAGTGAAAGTCCCTGCGCATTGGCATACAACAATGCATAGCCAATGTGTTACCACTGGCAGTTTTATTTCAGTGTGGTTTTATCTTTAAAAGGACCTAGATGTGAAATTTTGTCAAATTGCTTATAAATTTTCAACACTTCATTTCAAGGATCCATAATGTAATGTAAGATACGAATAAAGCATTCCACAAAGTTTGAAAGGAACAATGTTAAAGATGTGGTTTATCCAAGATATTGTGATTCCTATTATAATGCGACACAGTCATAGGATTCGTCTTCCACTGCAACATAAATTGGGCACTACAATTACAGTGCCATTGGCATGCAGAATTAATCTGATGTCTCTGCTCTATTCATGAATCTGGCTGACATATGCAGAACAACTTGTAAAGACCACAAATAATACATGGGTCAGCATAGCTTTGAGGAACAGTTTGTTTTTGAACATTGATATCTGTACTCTATTAGGAACATAATTGAGACTAATCAAGACTGAGCAAAGAACTTCTGTTTCCAAGAAGCTCTATCAGGTGGCAGACAACTCCTAGACCAGAATAATCCATAATTAGCCTCTTGAAAATAAAGATTTCTATTCATTGCACTTTTCACAACCTCTGACATCCTAAAGCGTTAACAGTGAACTAGGTAATCTTTTTAAGTATGGTCACTGCTATAATTTAGGGAACAAAACAGCAATTAGTACACAGTAACATCATATAACCAACAATGTGATAATGACTAGGCAGTCTGTTTTCATAATAATGATGGCTTTGAAAGTGAGTGGGAGCAAGATCAAATGATAGCCCCATATCATGTGATAGTGTAAAGAATCCCCTAAGGAAAGACGTTGAATTGTCAGTACTTTTGTGAGAATAGATTCAGTAGTACGAGATCGCTTTTACAGTTATAGTAAATTCATAGATGGCTTGACGGAAAATTAACAAAGAGCCTTGAGGGAGGTTCAGCTTGGTTGGGGGAAAATGAGCTGAAGGGGGGACATTTTCAAAGTTGCGCGGAGAGGATCTTATTTTTACTGCCATCATCTGTGAGCTCCTCAGAATTATAATTGGAAGGGAAGTAGTTCTAACCTTTCAATGAATTTCTTATGAGCATTGTGAATGGTTGATTTTGATATAGCAGAGAGAGATTTTGCAGAGGCCACTTCAGATGTGCTCCCACCACATCTGAAGATGGATGAATAAATCAGCCAGATACCAATATTGAGCAACCTTTGAAAAGGAGGAGGAGAAAGGAGAGAACAAATCAGGACAATTCTGAGAGAAATCAGTGCACTCACCATGACTGCTAGTTTCGAGTAGCCGCCTTACCTTGAAATAATAGAGAAAATTGTGGGAACTGATCCTTATCACATCACAAGTTCAAAAGTGATATTTTGGACAGAAGGGAGGGCTACTAATTGATAAATAGTGGTCAGGCGATTCTCTTTTCCTTACCTTTAATTTCCATTAACGCATAAGATTTTAGGATAGTGGGATTTAGGCCATCAGTAGGGTAGTACGGCACTGGATTTGGAGTGGGACCTAGACCATTATTTACAGAATAGTATATTTAGTATTTTTAGTAAGAATCTAACACTAGAGACCATTTAGTTAGCTATCAATTAATTTAATAGAAATTTGTTTTTAATTAAATAGTTGTTGGATGGTAAAAATGGTAGTCAGCACAGTAGTATGCTTCTCTGGGCGGCACGGTGGCTCAGTGGTTAGCATTGTGCCTCACAGCACCAGGAACCCAGGTTCAATTCCCCCCTCGGGTGACGGTCTACGTGGAGTCCCCGCATTTGCGTGGGTTTCTGCCGCGTGCTCCATTTTCCTGGTACAGTCCTAAGAGGTACAGATTAGGTGAATTAGCCATGGGAAATGTAGCCATGTAGAGATAGAGTAAGGGGATGGGTCTGGATGGGATGCTCTTCACAGGGTTGGTGTGGACTTGTGGGGCTGAATGGCCTGTTTTCACACTGTAGGGATTCTAAGGAAATCCTGCAATATGTGGGAAGTCAGAGATAGCTCAAACTTTCCTGCCGACTACGTTTATAGGAAATCTGTCCAATTGCAGCTCCTGCCAGAGTGCACGGTCTGGCAGTTGGGCACACTTAGGAGCATGCAGGAGGCGGAACATGTCACAGATGGGAATTTTAGAGATGTGGTCACACCCAAGGTTCAGGCGAAGAGATGGTGATCATTAGAAAGGGCAGGAAGACGGTGCAGGAGTCCCTGTGGCTATCCTCCTCTCTAACAAGTATATAATTTTGAATATTGTTGGGAGGTGGGTGGCATCATTATTGAGGGGATGGCGACAGCAGTAGCCAGAGCAGTGGCACCACAGCTGGCTCTGTTGTACAGTAGGGAGTATCAAAGTGCAGTCCAGCAGTAATAATAGAGGTCATATAGTCAGAGGCACAGATACACGTTTCTTTGACCTCAGAAGAGACTCTAGGATGCTGTGTTGCCTTTCTGGTCCCAGGATAATGGATGTCTGAGTGGGTGCGGTACATTCTCAAAAGGGAGGGCAAGTAGCCGGAGGTGGTGGTACACTTTGGTACTAATGACATAGGCAGGAAGAGTGACGAGGTCATGGAAAGGGCGTTTAGTAAGTTAGGTAATAAGCTAAAACATAGGATCTCTAGGACTGTAAGTCTCAGAATTACTCCCTGTGCCGTGTGCGAGTGAGGTTAGGGGGCTAGGAATGGGGAGACACTACAGTTAAATTTGTGGCTAAAGAGTTAGTTTAGGAGGAAGGGCTTCAGATATTTGGATCATTGGAATGTCTTCCAGGGCAGGTAGGAGCTGTACAAGGAGGATGGTTGCACCTAAAAGTGGAGGGGCACCAAAACTGATGCTGGGAGGTTTGCTTGTATCACTCGGGGAAGTTGGGGGGGCTCTAAACTTGTCTAGTGAAGGGGTAGAAACCAGAGCAGTATGTCAGCAAGTAAAATGATCAACTAGGGACAGGAAGACTAAGAGGAAGAACAGACAGGGAGAGATTACTGAACATGACAGGACTCGGCTGTCTGAAGTGTATTTGTTTTAAAGCAAGGAGTATGACAGGTAAGGCAGATGAAATTAAGAAGGTGGATTAGTACATATTGCTATGATGTTGTAGCTATTGCAGAGATTTGATTGAGAGGGGAAGGCAGACAGTTTAATGTTCAGGGATTTAGATGTTTCAGGCGAGATAGAAAGGGATGTAAAAGAGATGGGGGAGTTGCGTTACTGATTAGGGAGAATATCACAGCTATACCAGGAAGGACACCTTAGAGGCCTCATCCAGCGAGGCCTTATGTGTAGAGCTCAGGAACAGAAAGAGTGTATTCACTTTGATGGGATTATACTGCAAGTTTCCCTGTATAACCAGCTCCTGGAATGAATAAAACCTATAGCACTCCTGCTTGTATCTGTCAGCCAGGTTTCTCTGATTGGACCAGGCTAACAGCCCAATCAAGCAACACATATTCTATGAGGTCTCATCTGGTTGACGTCATTCCAATAACTAAGGTTGGAAGGTGGATGAAAGTTGAAAGGAATGCAACGGTGGTAGACAGACACTTGGGGGAGAGATACTGTTGCTTACAGTTGCAACAAGCAGTTCTGAAGGTTGTGTTGCCTGCCCAGTGCTCGGCTTAAGGAAATCTACTCACAGCTGGTGAGTCGTAAAAGAGGGAGCATCTAATTGTTGTGGTCCACAAAGCAACCAGCAAAAAAAGGCTTCACAAGCAATGTTGTGCTGCTGAGAGATCTTGAGGCATTAGGACCTAAACAAAACACAGAACTTGGTAACGTAATAATCTCGATTTTTACTTGTGTCACACATCCATTGGATGAGGCTCAAGAAAATTAGAGAAATAGACTCATGGCTCAAAGAGTGATGTAGGAAGAAAGGCTTCGAATCATGGGGCAAAGGTACCAGTGTTATGATTCCTGTAAACAGGGAACTTATAAAAGAGATATTAATTTGTCCATAACCAAAGCAAATAATTGTACAAGGTTTTCTGTTTTACAATTTCTATTATAAAAAGAAACCAACATTAACTAAACATTATTTAGTGAACAACTAATAGACTGCATCAAAGGCATTCTCTATTAAATTAACACAGCTGAAAACCCCAATAAATGTCTATATATCACAGCACACCATTAGCAGAGATATAAGGTAGAAGCTTCTCAGTCCCTGAACAATGTGGACAATGGCAAAAAGGTGTGAAAAAACAGGGGAGATGGCCTGTAAGGAGCCTCTCGGCATAGACAGCAAATGTCCCATTTTCCAACAAAGTGTTGGACAGTGAGAAGACATTCTCAATCCTGAGTGGGAAGATGGCTTGTTGTATGCATTACCATCTTATCAGTATCTCATTAATATGCAGTTTCCCAATCTCCCACGTGCCAGATAGAAACTAGGTGCAACAATTCCAGATATGAAGGTCAAAACAGTTGCCTGATGACACAACTCACCATTTGTTCATCTGGACCTCCATCTTGGACAGGCAAAAATATCTATGGGCACACACCATAAGCAGCAACCACCTTGGCTTCTTACAGATACCAACCTCATCACATCATCATGGCATATATTCAATTCACTCACAGAATGATTCTGCACATCAGCGCAGCATTTTGGACAGCATCAGACCTTTCAACAATGGGGATTAAAGGTAGCATGCTGGTATACAGACAGGATAACAATGCTATCTCCAGGATACTTTATAGGGTCAGGCAGTTAACTTATCGATTGTACCAAGTGCATCTCAGGGCTGCTCACTTGCTGTCTCAGAGTTCACTCACTTAATGTATACTGCAGTGCTCACAACATGTCTGCCTTGCCTTGCCTTTCCTTTTGACACTTTGACCACACTATGTCAATCTCACAACTGCACCATGTGTCAGCTGTGTACATGCCAACACAACACATGTTCATCAACTAAATGTTCAGGTCTCAAAGTGGAAAGGGAGTAGTCCTCAGTCAAGTTAAATGAAACACCCTTCAGTCAGGGGGTCCCTGCACACTAAGGCAAAGGCATCTGCTGATATCAATCCAGGGCTCGATTATTAGACCAGTTCCAGTGGTCAGCATCAGGAGGTTTACACCTTTACCTTCTGGGGAGTGGGAGAAAAAGACCCTTGGGTTCATTGCAGTCAGTCAGGGAAGTCATGGAAAGACACAGAACTCCACAGAAATCAGTCAGGGGTCCAGGCATTTTTCATTCAGGGCTATCCATCTAGGTCAGTTATAGGTGGGCATTGGTCAGCTACAGTCAAGAGGTCTGTTCACTAAAAGTCTAGAGAGAGGTTATCAGGGGCCATTGCTGCAGAAGGGAAGCTGGGGAATTTAATTGTCGGAATGAGAGGTAGCATGCCGGGTAGCAGATGGGACTACAACTGTAAAGGAGGGCACCTCAGTATTAGAGTGGGGCAGACGTTGAAAGGAAAAGGGTTAAAGGGAAAGGGCAGAGAATGGTGATTGAGAGTCAACAATGCTCTGGTCTTAATGGAGGAGATGGGGGCACAAAGATTACAATATACTATATTTGGAACGTAAATTTGATATGTCTATAGTTAGTTCTATTTTTGCCTCTTTCTTTAAAATAAAGCTGTTACATTGCGGTTTTCCAATCCTCTGGAACTTTTCAAGAAACTAAGGATGCCTGGAAAATTAATACCAGTGCACCCATCATCTCTGTAGCTACTTCCTTAAATATTCTAGGATTTCCCCATTATTTTCCCTGACACATTTTTTCTAGTGGTAGTTATTGTATTTACTTCCTCTCCTCATTTTGGCCCATGAATGTTTAATAATTTTGGGATGCTGATGTAAAATATTTATTCAACTCCTCTGTCATTTCCTGGTTCCCCTTTTTTTTTTCCCAGCCTCATTTCCTCAGAAGCCTATGTTTAACTGAATGAACCTTTTCTGGACAGCCTCCACTGCTAATATATCTTTCCTTACATAGGGGGCCCAAAAACTGTCCACGCAGTATTTCAGCTGTGGTTTAACTAGTGCCTTGCATAG
The DNA here is from genome assembly GCA_024137785.1 of Ginglymostoma cirratum. Taxonomy (NCBI): domain Eukaryota; kingdom Metazoa; phylum Chordata; class Chondrichthyes; order Orectolobiformes; family Ginglymostomatidae; genus Ginglymostoma; species Ginglymostoma cirratum. The sequence continues at coordinate 4,047,013 of JAHRHZ010000095.1, read as the reverse complement.
TTTTAGCAAAACTTCTCTAATGACCCTTTGGTTCCTCTCTTTATTTTTATATATTTAAAGAAGGTCTCGCTGCCTCCCATCTTGATAGCACTGGCAAGTCAAGCCTTAAAGTTTATTTTCTCCCTCTATTATTCTTTTGGATGTCTTTTGCTAGTTTTTAAAGTCTTCCCTATCCTCTGGCTTACCACTAATTTTTGCCACATTGCATGGTTTTTCTTTCAGTCTGATGCTATCCTTTACTTAAAAACCAAAGACCTGCAGATGCTGGAAATCAGAAACAAAAGCAGAATTTGCTGGGAAAAACTTAGCAGGCCTGACAGCATTTGTGGAGACAAATCAGAGTTAATGTTTTGGGTCTAGTTCTGAAGAAGAGTCATTGGACTTGAAACATTAATTTTGTCTCCACAGATGTTGACAAGACTGCTGAGTTTTTCCAGCAATTCCTGGTTTTATTTCTGTTTAGTTTATCTTCTTCCTAGAATCCTTCTTTCTCACTAGAAGAAATATTTGCTGTGAGCCATGAACTATTTTCTGGGTTATCCTATTATGCAGACTACATGTACTGGTCCTGAGCATTCTTGATCAAATCACGCAACATCAGGAATCATTGCTACAGTTGGCTACGACAAACAAGCAATGTAATGTATTCTGGATAGATTCACCCTAGTTGTCAAAACAAAGGAACACCTTCCAAGTTCGCATAGAATGCGCATGGTGCAGCAAGTGCTCACTTCACACCATGGACCATAAAACCTTAGCATCAGACTGAAATGCTAAGGCTGGCTACACCCTGTGCTTTCAATCTGGTGGTTGCAGCTAGACAGATATTCACCCCCACAGCTAATGATAAAAACCGAACGTATATTAACAATTGTGATCAATAGAAATAGACGAAGTGCCACTCTTGCCACTTACGTGCCCTCAACAGGTCTTTTTTCTTCCATTCCACTATATCTTGATGCATTTCCAGGATCCACAGCTAGGACGGAGGGATCCAGCCCTAATGAGAAACACACTGGCTTTGGAATTATGGATGCATGCCCCCAAAGACATTAGAGTCCAGCAGGCTCAGATATGCCCAGAGATAAGTGGACCCGCCTCAGCTTAAAATCCCACAGGGCTGAAAGTGGCAGGCAGGGCAGGGGCAGGCCGACCTGTCACCTCTGGAATGTCCAGAAATGAGACTTGTGGGAGTCTGTATTTGGTTCCTCCTCCAGTTGGGTGATGATAGGCAACACCCAACCTTCTTGTGTTGAAGGTGTATTTGGAGCAAAGTCAAGTTTACTCACACCCCTGTCTACTTGTTATTGTTGCTGAGGGAGCCAATTAATAGAGCAATGTAGTGAGTTTGACCAGCAGGCTCAGAGTGCTGGAAGGCTCTCCATGGCAGCTACTAAATAATCCTCGGAGACACCCAGATGCTCAAATGCCACAGCCAGCATGGTCCCAAAGATTTTGGTGCAGTCCTGCAACCTTTGTGTCAAGTTGTTCACTGCATTCTGAAACCTGCTTACTGCCATTCTGTCTGCTTGTGCATTTTAATGAAGTTGTTATTTGCAACACCATGGGCTCTTCGCCTGCTCCAGGCTGAGCAATTGCCTGGACTGTACCTATCTTCTGAGTACTAGCAACCCGGATTATTTCCTCCTCATCCAGGTGTAGGGATGTCGCAGCAATGTGCTCATTATCATGGGGCTCCTGATATTAATCTAGCCAAAATCAAGGGGTCAGTATCAGAGCTGGTGGAAGATGCAGCAGACTGCCTTTTCAATGCATCACCTGTGGCATCCATGCTTTCTTCCTTAGAGGTGAAGGAACAGATTTTTGCAGATCCAGTCTCTTGACTACCAAGACCATGCTGTTGTCACTCACGTCTACAGGTGACAAAAGACAAAACGCATCATAATTTTGGGGTGAGAGTTCTGGCATGTTAAGAATACATTCACACTGGTAGTAGTTGAACAGCAACACAACAATGTACAATATTTCTTACATGATTGCCTGGACTTGGGTATTTTGGCATCTCCACAGGACCAGTCTCAGGCCTTGCAAGCAAAGGCCAGGATCGTCTCTTCCTAGGTGGTAAGGACCTAAATGTCAGGCATCTAAACATCCTGTCTTGACCTTCTCTGCCCTGTTATTGGGTTGTTTTCTCCTGGAATGAAATTAAGGTGGTCCTAAGGACTTGACAGATATGGAAATATTGTTTCCTTTTGCAGAAGAGCCTAGGACCAGAGGGTATTACCTCACAATAAGGGGTCACACAGTTAAGATAGAGATGAGGAGGAATTTCTTCTCTCAGAGGAATGTCATTTTGTAGAATTCTTTATTTCAGAAGGCTATCTAAGCTGAGTGATAAATATATTCAAGGATGGATTAGACAGATTTTTAATCAATTAGGGAATAAATGGCAACCAGGGAAAGGCAGGAAAATGGAGTTGATGTTTATTGGATCAGCCATTATCTCATTGAATGAGGTAGCAGACTTGACAGGCTACTTCTATTTCCACATCTTATGGTCTTATTAAAGATTGGGTTTTAGTAAGATTAAAAAGAGTGGCACAACTGTTCGTGTTGGTGCAGGTGGGGAAAAGGTGATGAGGTGAGTGATCTGAGTGAGTAGGTGGCGTAGGGTCTGTGGTTGGAGTGGAGGTAGTTTGGTATGGGTGAGAAAAGTGACAGAAGATTCTATACATGATAATTAGAGTGATAAACCATCAGCCTTGGTGGAAGATTGGTGCAGTAGCAAAGATGGACTGAGACAGGAGATTGTGGCACTCACCCTTGCAGAATGGAAAGGTTATTGAACTTCTTACTACACTGTTGGTCATTTCTCTGGAATGTGGAGACTACACTGACCCAGATGGTGACCTTAGAGCAGGTTGGAAGTATCTAGTGGTAAGATCTGTTCTGCCAGTCCTGGAGTAAGAATGCACACCTCTTATGGCCCCTCTCCATCAGGACCTCTAGATCTTTGCCTGCAAAGCTGGGTACCAACTTTCTCTTGTCTGCTTTGTGTGAGGCAAATGAATGAACTGTGCAGGATAGTTCCGGACTTACAGCATTTAACTAAGTCCTCAGCAGCCTTCAAAATATGGCCCCAGTGCCAGAAATCATGCCATTCCCTAGCAGGAGTGAGTTCATCTGCCTACAGTGAGTGGGAGAATAGGATGAATGGGGCCTTATAGGGATGTGGTGCATAGGTAATGCGATGAATTTGGAATCATAGTTTGAGAAAACTCAAGGCCTCACACAGAGGAATCTTATGTGAAACTCCCCAAAAATGACACTTAACTGATTTCAGCTAAGACTTAGTCCGTAGTCTTGTTTCTTAAGCTGTATGATCCTCCAGGCATCATTAGGATCCCTTCATCCTCCCACATGAGGTAAAAATCTTCTAAGCATGCTCAAATTGACTTCAAATAGTAAGATTTCCTCTAGTGATTGTGGTCTTTAACTCTTCACAAGCTTTGTCTCTTCAAATAGAGAATCCATATTTACTTGCAATTAATCTGAAAACAGTCATGTTCCTTGCTTGACATGTCTTCTTCCACAAAACACTCTTGATGACTACCTCTGAAAGTCTCTATGCAGTAAGAACAGCTACCTCTTCTTTTGTTTCCAGCTGTTAAAGTTTACACCTTAGTAAGTTTGCAGTAAGTTTCATCTTGGACCCATATCCCCATGGTAATCAGGTTACATGGGCTTTTCTCCGGGCAGATATAATAGGCTGTCACATTGCCAGTGCAAGTTACTCAATTTTATATTGAATTAAACAAGTATACAACATTATCACCTTATGACAATTACACATCATACAAGTAGTATTCAGGGGTGGGGCGTGTGTTTTGAGGAATGGGGTTACTATCTGGATAGTTTCCACTTAAACCAGATTAGGATCAGTATTCTGGTGAATCATAACTAGGGGCGTGTATAGGGCTTTAAATTACAAACAGGCTGGCAGAGAATTCAGGCGAAGGAAGGTTTAGAAATCAAAAGAGAAATTCTGGACAACAGAACAGTGCAGTTATTTGTGTAAAAACAAGCATTGTGCTACAGGAAAGGACAGAGGGTTTGACTGTAAAACTACATCAGCAAAAAAGGTCTACGCAAATAAGCTTTCAAAAGATAAAATTAGGAACTCTTTACCGAAATGCACAAAACATCTGTAATGAGATAGATGAACTAGTGCCAAGATGCACAAATTGAAATAAATGGGCTAGATCTAATCACCACTGCACGTTGACCAAGGTTAAGAAATAATAATTCCGGGTAGAAAGCCTCTCAAAAACACAGACAAGTTCGAAAAGGTTAAGGAGAAGCCTTGAGAACAAAGGGCAACACAAGCACAGTAATGAGAAAGGACATTGGCTCATAAGGTCAGCACACAGAATTCAGAAGAGTGGAGATTAAGACTAACAAGGTCAGAAGAAGATGGTGGCAGTTGCTTATAACCATCAAACAATAGTTATAGAGATGGAAAAAAACATCATGAAGAAATAAACGTGCTTTGTAATGAAGGCAATAATAGTGGGAACAAGTAGGATAGATGGATAAAGAAGAATCAAAACATACGGACATAAGAACTATGTATTAAATGAGTACTTTGCGTCAGTATTCGCCATAGAAAAGGACTTGGTGGATGATGAGTCTGGGGAAGGGTCTGTAGATAGTTTGAGTCATGTTGAGATCAAAAGGGAGGTGGTATTGGGGGTCTTGAAAAACATTAAGGTAGACAAGTCCCCAGGGCCTGATGGGATATATCCCAGAATACTGAGAGAGCAAGGAAGGAAATTGCTGGGGCCTTGAGGGAAATCTTTGTTGCCTACATTAGCTATGAGGAGTGGTTGGAGAAACTTGGGTTGTTCTCACTTGAATGACGGAGGTTGGTGGGGGGTGGCGGGGGGAGGTAGCAACCAGATAGAGGTCTACAGCTTATGAAGGGCACGGACAGAGTGGACAGTCACTTCCTTCCCATCTTTCTTTGTTCTAACTAGGACCAGTAAAAAGACATTCATCCCCCTCTAGTCTTCCCTACCAGTCTATAATTCTTTCTATTGTCTGTATCAATAAACAGAGCACAGTTGGTCTGGAGAAAAAGTTTATAAAATGCTTTTGTAAGATTTCCTAGAGTAGTACATTGTGGAATCAATTAGGCATACTGCTATTTTATGTTGAATACTGCACGACAAGACTAGCATGGAGAGGCGATTGGCTAACTCATAGAAGACCAAGAACTAAGACAAAGGGGCATTTTCAGGATGGAAACCTGAAACTAGCGGACTGCACAGCATTCAATACTGGGACAACCATCATTTACAATATATATTAGCAACCTGGATGATGGTAGTGGGCGTACGACTGCCACATTTGCAGACGCCGCAAAAAAAAATGGGAAGGCAATCGATGAGAATGACACAAAGAATCTGCAAAGAGATATAGACATAAGAGATTAAGTGAATATAGAAGTTTGGTGAATGAGTAAAAACATGACAATTGAATATAATGAAGGAAAATGTGAGGTTATGCACTATATTTCAAGAGGAATGCATTTTAAAATAATGAGGTCTTGCTAAAATTACACAAGGCACTAATCAGACCACAATTAGAAAACCACGAACAGTTTGGGTCTTTTTATCTAGGGAAAGGTATGCTGATATTGGAAACAGTCTAGAGGGGTTTCAGTTGATTCCACGTATGGAGAAATTTTCTTATGAGGAGAGCTTGAATGAGTTGGGCTTATAAAGACTGGAGTTTAGAAGAATGAGAGGAGGCCTCATTGAAATGCGAGATTCTTAGGGGACTTGACTGTGTGAATGTGGAAATATTTCACCTTGTGGGGGCATAATCTCAGAGTAAGGGGTCACCCATTTCAGACAGAGATGAGGAAAGATTCTTTCCGTCTGAACATGTGAACAAGGAACAAGAGTAGAACACTTGGCCCTTCAACCTGCTCCACTACTCAATAAGATCATGGCTGATCCGATTTTAACCTTAGCTCTACATTCCCACATACCCCGATAACCTTTCATTCCCTAGATAATCAAGAATATATGTAACTCTGCCTTAAAATATTTAAAGATTCTGTATCAACTGCTTTTCGGAGAAGGGAATTCCAAGGGCTCACAAACCTTAGAGAAAAAAATGTTTCCTCATCTCTGTCTTAAATGGGCACTGTCTTATTGTTAAATTAGGAACCCCTCATTCTAGATTCTCCCACAGGAGGAAGCATCCTTTTGACACCCACCTGGTAAAGTCCCCTCAGGATTTTACATGTTTCAATTAAGTCAATCCTGGCTCTTATAAACTTCAGAGGACGCAGACCTAGTCTGTCTAGCCTTCCTACATATGGCAATCCACTCATTCCAGGTTTAGTCTCGTAAACCTTCACTAAACATCCTTCTGTAAGTATGGTGAACTGTACTGCATATAGTATTCCAGTAGCCGTCTTACCAAAAACCTGTATAACTGAAACATAACCTCCCTACTCCTGTATTCAATTCCCCATGCGATAGAACGTAGTCAGTGCTTGCTAACGCCAAAATTGTGGGACAATTGCACTCAGGATCACAGTTCCAGACCCCGTATGTCATTTCGTCATGCACAAACTACACATCGAAAATATGCAAAGGACACTCATGACATTGAAACCGGGTGTGGCAGCAGTAAAGACCTCCAGGAACTGGTTGGGGGTGGGGAGATACGGAAAGTGAAATTAGACCAGTGAGAGCCCCAAAACCTGTCCTCCTGGGTCCCATTCTCCAAACTGACCCTCCTCCTGGGTATTAATGCATAGAAAATAGTTGCACAATTGAAACACTCCAAGAAAAATCGCATTCACTAACACATGCGCAAGCATTTCCCTCAGTGTCAGTCAATGCAGCCTTTTGAAATCTATGTGCATAAAATTTACTCCTTCAATCTTATTCATTACTTGTGTAATCACCTCAAAATGTAAATTGGAGTTTATTATGGCAAATAGTTTGCTGATTTACAATTTGAAACAAGGGTGGAAGTGCTGAAAACCAAGGCATTGCTTAACCAGGAACAATTCAGATAGATTCACTCATGAAAAAGGTATGGTCATCAACAGGCTTAACAAACAGCGAGCCTTGTTCACTCCCTGCTTACAATAAATTCTGGCCTATTAAGATAAGTAAAGAGGAATAAAAGCCGAGTAAAGATTGTTGCAGGTAAGACTATAATGGATAGGGCAGAAGTGCATGTTATTTGGATGTAAAGTGCTCATTTTCACAGTGGAGTCTAGTCCCAAACCTTTCCGTGCAATGGATGAGCAATCCCTGATCTCTCTAATTGCATTTGCCAATTTTCTGCAGAAATTACATATTGGCAAAGACTCTTGAAGGTTGCACCACAAACAGCAAAATTCTGAAGACAATCATTAATCGATTCAGGGGCGATGTGTATACATGATAAAATCAAAGAAATCAGATTTCAAATGATCATAACAAAAGCACAACTATATAATAATGCTTTACATTTGAATTGTACTCTTTAAGGTTCACCATATCTTACTCAGCACTTACACAAACGGAAGGATGAATTCCCTTTAACAATTAATGTAAGGGTGACTGCATTTGCAGTGAACGTAACAATGTTTGGGAGTTATCTGTGATAACACTAATATGCTTTGACAGCATCTGAACTAAATGTGCTCTGTCGAAAGATTCTAATATTCAATTAATTGTTGAAAATGACAAGCTGTTCCACAGAGCATTACACAAAATAATGAAGCTACAACATTTCCTTTCAGTTTCTTATCAAATAATGGAAAGGACAAATGAGTGACTCACAACTAAACATTACTTCACTCCGACACCAAGCTGTTATTACATAACTAAAATGCAGCAATAGTATACAGAATGTCTTTTTTCATAAATGATGGGTCAAAATACAGCAGTCAACAGAAATGGATATGTCACAGGGAGTCCTAAGACAGTTCTATGTACAGTGATATTGCTAATGTGAAGTCAGGAAATAATAGGGAAGAAGTAAGATTTATTCAGTAGCTTATAAATAACCTTAATTTACTTTATTTTGTGTAAGAAATGAAGGGCAAAAAAAAGTGAAATAAAATGTTGCAAAGGATTTTAAATGTACAGCAAAAGTTTTTATATAGTGGGACAGATTGTGCTTTAAAATAATAGATCAGTAAACAGTGCTCACTGCTATCTACATGCAAACAGGATAATAATTTCAGGTGAGAACAAATGTGAAGGCACTGTGCAAATAAGGGAGTTGCAGGCTAGAACGAGCCATTTTGCCCTCAGCTTTTCATAAATCAAATTACGTTGTTTGACTCCCCACAAGTTTTCTGCATTTACATAGTTGTCACTATCAAAACGTCCAAGGTGATTATGTATTGTCGATGATCAATATGTTTATATGTAATGGGTGTGTGTCTCCTTACTCTCAGGGTGATTGCCCTGATTCATTTGTTGATGAATCATCTTTAAACAAAAGGGAAAGTGAAATCACCAGACGGCAGTAAATAATTCAAATAAACACTATGCATTTTCAGAAACAAAACCAGAGGTTGCTGGAAACGCTCAGTAGGTCTGACAGCAACTGTGAAGAAAAAAATCAGAGTTAATGTTTTGGGTCCGGCGACCCTTCCTCATTACTGATGCTGGCTGGGAAAATATCAGTTTCTCTGCAGAAAATAGAGGGGGGACTGGGATAGGGAGTAAACGATAGGCTAGAGCCCAAAGAGAGAGAAGAGCAGTTGGATAGACAAAGGAATTGTCTGGCTAGGAGGGTGAATAGTTGTTAATGGGGACTGTTAGTGATTGACAATAGGTAGTGTGTAATGGTAGGCTATGTGATAACGAGGCCTGGTGTGTGGGGTAGTGGGAGAGCTTAGGCCCTAAAATTATTGAACTGAATATTGAGTCCGGAAGGCTGCAGGGTCCCCAAGCAGAAAATGAGGTGTTGTTCTTCCAGCTTACATTGAGCTTCGCTGGAACATTGCAGTAAGCCAGAGACAGAAATGTTGGCCAGGGAACAGTGTGGTGTGTTAAAGTGGCAGGCAACAGGCAGCTCAGGGATTTTATCACAAGTAGAATGTAGATGTTCTGTGAAGCAGTCACCCAGTCTACGCTTCATTTCCCCAATGTAGAGGGCACCACATTGTGAGCAGCAAATGCAGTAAACTTGTTTCTGGGAAATGCAGGTGAAGTTTTGCTTCACCTGGAAGGTATGCTTGGGCCCTTGGACAGTAGGAAGGGAGGAGGTAAATAGGCAGTTATTGCACCTTCACCGGTTGCAGGGCGGTGTTAGGGGTGAAGGAAGAGTGGACCAGGGTGTCCCGGAGGGAACAGTCCCTGTGGAAGGCAGACAAGGGAGGAGAGGGGAATATGTGTCTGTGTATTTTCAGGTTATTCCAGAGTTCAAAGTTCACATGCTGCACAGCAGCCATTTTAATAGCCTGCATTCAAAATTTTTAAATCTTGACAAGATTCACAATTTAGTGAAACATGACATGGTAATCAGACCAAAATGTATTATAAAAATTATGACTTGCTCTTTACCATTACCAGGTGAGAAGAGGTGAGTTGGATCCCCTTGGTATAAGCTTCTCATTTGGTCATAACAAAGTTTTAAAGGTTTTTTTTTAAAGCATGAAGCTATATCTCTTTTCAGTTGAAATGTAGTGAATATATTTCAAATAAGCAATAAGGAACCATTCACAAGGTTGCCTTGAGTTAAAGAAAGATCAAGGTTACAATCTGTTAAATCCAAGAAAATATTAAAAATAATGTAATGTTAAGCATATTGTCTTACAAAATGTACACTAAACCCGGACAAATATATCAAGAAGATAGCCTAGGCCCTAAGTTTTATCTTTTAGGTAAGTGTGAGGTGTTGTGTTCCAGATGTGATTCAATTGGTCAAATTACTAGGCTTTAAGCAAAACAACTTCATTCTTACAACACAGTTAAAACACAAACAAAAAAAAAACTGGCATAACTTTAACTCTATCAAAATACTTAACAAAATAATACATATTAGTTAACTATGAAACATCAACTGCTTCAATATTGCAGCATCTCATAGACACACCCTTTCACAAAAGTAAATTCAGCAAAACAGCTTTTCTTAAGTGCTATAGTACAGTAAACTTACTGATGCCCCCCACCCAAAACGGGCTTCCCCCACTCCCCAAATCCCCAGCCGGACCCGGGACCTCCCCCACAATGTACCCGCCGCCATTGGCCACGAGGATACAGTCGGAGAACCCACTGATGACGTCACATCCGCCACCGCCGGGAACCCCACTTCCGGGACAGCGAACGCCTCCGCTGCAGAAACAACCGCCTCCATCACCGAAACCAACACCGTCATCGCTGTTGACGCCGCTCCGCCCACCGCCGACGCCGCTCCGCCCACCGCCGACGCCGCTCCGCCCACCGCCGAGGCAGACACAACGCCCGACGCAGACGTAACTCCGCCCACAGCCGACGCAGACGTAACTCCACCCACAGCCTCCACAGCCAGCAGCTCCGGAGGAGACAGCAGCACTGAGCCCTGCCGGGTCTTCACCATCCCCCCAGACCTCCCCCTCACTGAGGACGAACGGTCAGTCCTCAGTAAAGGGCTCACCTTTGTCCCCCTCCACCCACATATCAACGAATACCGCTCACGCTTGGATATTGAGCAGTTTTTCCGCCGCCTCCGCCTCCACGCTTACTTCTCCAACCGCGAATCTAACCCTCCCTCTACTGACCCCTTCTCCCGCCTCCAACACAAGCCCTCCTCCTGGACACCACCCCAAGGCCTCCTACCCTCCCTCGACCTCTTCATCTCCAACTGCCGTCGAGACATCAATCGTCTCAACCTCTCCACCCCTCTTAAACACTCCAACCTCTCCCCCGCAGAACGTGCAGCCCTCCACTCCCTCCGCTCCAATCCCAACCTCACCATAAAACCCGCGGACAAGGGAGGGGCAGTCGTAGTATGGCGCACTGACCTCTACATTGCTGAGGCCAGGCGCCAACTCTCTGACGCCTCCTCCTACCGCCCCCTGGATCATGACCCCACCCCCGAGCACCAAACCATCATCTCCCAAACCATCCACAACCTCATCACCTCAGGCGACCTCCCACCCACCGCCTCCAACCTCATCGTTCCCCAACCCCGCACCGCCCGCTTCTATCTCCTCCCCAAAATCCACAAACCTGAATGCCCTGGTCGACCCATTGTCTCCGCCTGCTCCTGCCCCACCGAACTCATCTCCACCTACCTAGACTCCATTTTCACCCCCTTGGTCCAGGAACTCCCTACCTACGTCCGTGACACCACCCATGCCCTCCACCTCCTCCAGAACTTCCAATTCCCAGGTCCCCAACACCTCATTTTTACTATGGACGTCCAGTCCCTATATACCTGTATTCCCCATGCTGATGGCCTAAAGGCCCTCCGCTTCTTCCTGTCCCGCAGAACGGACCAATCCCCCTCCACCGACACCCTCATCCGCCTAGCCGAACTCGTCCTCACCCTCAACAACTTTTCTTTCAATTCCTCCCACTTCCTACAAACAAAGGGTGTGGCCATGGGTACCCGCATGGGTCCAAGCTATGCCTGCCTCTTCGTAGGTTATGTGGAACAATCCCTCTTCCGTACCTACACTGGCCCTAAACCCCACCTCTTCCTCCGTTACATTGATGACTGCATCGGCGCCGCCTCGTGCTCCCACGAGGAGCTCGAACAGTTCATCCAATTCACCAACACTTTCCACCCCAACCTGAAGTTCACCTGGACCATCTCCAACACTTCTCTCTCCTTCCTGGACCTCTCTGTCTCCATCTCGGGCAACCACCTAGAGACAGATGTCCATTTCAAGCCCACTGACTCCCACAGCTACCTGGAATACACCTCCTCCCACCCACCCTCCTGCAAAAATGCCATCCCCTATTCCCAATTCCTTCGCCTCCGCCGCATCTGTTCCCAGGATGAGACTTTCCAATCCCGCACATCTCAAATGTCCTCATTCTTCAAGGACCGCAACTTCCCCCCTACAGTGGTCGAGAACGCCCTCGACCGTGTCTCCCGCATTTCCCGGAACACATCCCTCACGCCCCGTCCCCGCAACAATAATCAAAAAAGAATCCCCCTCGTCCTCACATACCACCCCACCAACCTCCGGATCCAACGCATCATCCTCCGACACTTCCGCCATCTACAGTCAGACCCCACCACCAAAGACATCTTTCCCTCCCCACCCTTATCTGCCTTCCGGAGGGACCACTCCCTCCGCGACTCCCTTGTCCGCGCCACACTCCCCTCCAGCCCCACCACACCCGGCACTTTTCCTTGTAACCGCAGGAAGTGCTACACCTGCCCCCACACCTCCTCCCTCACCCCAATCCCAGGCCCCAAGAAGACATTCCACATCAGGCAGAGGTTCACCTGCACATCTGCCAATGTGGTATACTGCATCCGCTGCACCCGTTGTGGCTTCCTCTACATCGGGGAAACCAAGCGGAGGCTTGGGGACCGCTTTGCAGAACACCTGCGCTCAGTTCGCAACAAACAACTGCACCTCCCAGTCGCGAACCATTTCAACTCCCCCTCCCATTCCTCAGATGACATGTCCATCCTTGGCCTCCTACAATGCCACAGTGATGCCACCCGAAGGCTGCAGGAACAGCAAATCATATTCAGCCTGGGAACCCTGCAGCCCAATGGCATCAATGTGGATTTCACAAGTTTCAAAATCTCCCCTCCCCCAACCGCATCCCAAAACCAGCCCAGCTCATCTCCACCTCCCTAACCTGTTTTTCCTCTCACC
>JAHRHZ010000095.1:4021623-4034102 GCA_024137785.1 Ginglymostoma cirratum | reverse complement strand
CTATCCGCCTCCCCCTCTCTCCCTATTTATTTCAGAACCCTCTTCCCCTCCCCCATTTCTGATGAAGGGTTTAGGCCCGAAACGTCAAGTTTTCCTGCTCCTATGATGCTGCTTGACCTGCTGTGTTCATCCAGCCCCATGCTTGTTATCTCGGATTCTCCAGCATCTGCAGTACCTTTTTATTTCTTAAGTGCTATCTCCAGTCCAGGAGAAAGGGAAAATAATTCAAGCTTTCCTCTCTGCAGAGAGAGCAAGCTCTCTTCATCAACTTCAAACCCAAATTAAACTGAAAGCAAAACTAAAACCATGAGTCTGTGTGAACCTGACTCCACCCTCTCAAGCTTCAGTCTAATTTAAAAAAAACACTGAGGGAGCTCAAAGCTGTTCCACTCTGCTTCTGAGGCAAGCATTCTGATGCTACTGGCAACCATCTCTGCAACAGAAACAGCACAGCATAAATCCCTCCTAAATGTACCATCATGTCTCCCCCCTTAAACAAAAATGAACCATCAATATACAAAGATGGCTTAATAGTCGAAGATTTTAATCTCACGCTATTAGTACTCTACATTATATATTTATAATATATATCATACATAAGCATGCAAACATTCAATACTACAGTCCATCTCAGTCCATTTCTTTTGCCTCCAAACACCTCCGCCTTCATCAAAGTCACGACAACGCTTAGGCAATGACTTTCTCTCTTACCTGTCATGTGTATAATTTTCAAGTTGAATGGCTAGAACAATAAACTCCATCTAAACAGTCTGGTATTTTTATTTTTTAATTTTCCCAAAAATGTTAAGCATAAATGAACGGCATATATAATTGTCTCGGATACATTACTGGCAACATAAATGTTGCAATGTTGCAACTCCAACACCAAATTCAAGGTCACTTTCTTAACAGTGAAGTATTTCTTTTGGTGAACATCAAGAGGAAGTACCCAATAGGTCTCTCGATACTCTCGTCGGCTTCCTGTAAGAGTACAGAAATGACACTCAGATTGATAGTCACCTTGAATACCTTGCGTAGTTAGGTGTTGTTAACTCTGCAGCAATGGTCAACACCACTTTCAGGCTGTCAAATGTTTTCTGATACTCCAACATCCATTGGAATTTTTCCACACTTCTTCAACAGGTCAGACAGTTAGCAACCACACTGCTAGAATTTAGTACGAATTTTCAATTAAAACCTTTCAGTCCCAGGAATTGTAGTAATTCCCTCTTCATTCATGGTCTGGGAAACTCTCCAATAACCTCTATTTTCACATTCCATAGGGCCATCGGTCCGTATCCAATGATATGGCCTAGGAACTTGACGTGAGCTTTTGCAAACTCACTCTTAAGCTAGGTTTATCACCTAACCTGCCTCCTGAAGTTAATCGAACAATTCCACTAGATGCTCCAAATGTTCCTTCTGTGTGTGATTATACGCCACCAAATTGTCTATATATACCACACAATAGGGTAATCTCAAAGTGACTTTATTGGTTAGCCTTTCAGAAGTGGCTGGTTCATTCTTCATAGAAAATGGTAGGATTTTAAACTGGTAAAGTCCATTCAGTGTCTAGAATGCCAAAATTTCCTTCGCTGTTTCTGATGCAGGCCCTTGCAGGTATCCTCCAAGTCCAGCTTAAAATGCAAGTTGCTTTCCCACCTTCTTAATAGGTCTTCAAACATGGGAAAGGATACGAATCAGATTTCATAACTGTATTGACTTTGCGACAGTTCACACATAATTATTGGTTACCATCTGGTTTTGACACCATCACTATGGGTGAGCTCCATTCGCTGAGACTCACTTTGATTACGTTGTCTCCGAGCATGCTTTCAATCTGTTTCTGAACTTTTGCCAATTTTAGGTTAAGCCAAGAAGGATGTTGCTTAATTAGAGCAGCATTTCCTGTATTTACATCACGCATAATCAGTTTAGTACTTCCCAGCTTATTCCCACATATCTCTTCATGAGATTGTAATAACTGTTTCAGGTCATTTTGATTTTCCTCTTTAAGGTAACTCAATAATTTATACCAATTTTTCAGAACTCTCACTGGTAGGGTCAGTAACTCTATCTCCACTAGCAAAATTATGAATTTTTGATCCCTTGTCTGCTTCCTGTTTCATCAAGTTCTGTGTTACATTTAAATATTGTCTTAGCAAACTCACCCGCTCTATTTAATCTCTCCCTAAAATTTGACAAATAGTTCAAATATGTAGTGTCTAAAGTTTGACTCACTAATTTCTCCTTAATTAATTTCAATGGTCTTCTCGCCTCATGTCCAAAAACTAATTCAAATTGGCTGATTTTAGATGATTCATTCAGTGCATCCCTAATTGCAAAACGTACAAGTGGAATTACTTTACTTCAATCCTCTGGATAGTCTTGACCAAAGGCCTCTAGCCTCACCTTAAATAATGGAACAGCACTCTTCTCACCATGAATTCCACATATTATCATCTTTTCTGGCAATACTCCTTCTGAATTGTATATCTCCTCATCTTGCACCAAAGACTGACTTGCTCCTGTCTCTCATAAAACCTTAATTTCTTTACTTGCTCCTTTTGCACACCTGAGTAAACATTAACCATGCAAGTAAATTCTTTAGAGGTCTGGCACTTTCTTACCAACCAACCCCTAACATTCTTTTGCAGCTTTTTAGCTTTCACTGTGATCTCCTTTATCACTTTAACAAACCTATTAGCTTATCCTGTTTTCCCACATCCGTCTTTACAGTACTTTCTTTGAACCACCAACACTGCAAATTCATGTACCCTACTTTATTACAGTGAAAACATCTGATGTTTTTTACTTCTCTGCCTCCTTTTTGACCTGTGGTAAACTTTGCTTTCTTCAATAATTTCTTTTCATTCACAGCTCCTTGATGGCTCTTCTCTAGATGTGTTCTGATGGCACTTTGAAATCAACTTCTTTGAGAGATAGACATACAGACATGGAGTTAGCAGCTAACATTTCAGTAATTATCCAAAATTCTCAGAACGTTCCTTAACATACTCAGTTTAATACATACTTCCAAGAGGTTCTTTCTGTTAGGTCTGCCAGTGATAGTCAATTGTCAATGACAGGCATTTACATTTGTTAACATCTTCCTGTGACTGTGATCGATTTCAGTGAGTGTCTCAATTGTTGGAAGACAATTTGTTTCTTATATCACCTCTCTCAGTGTGTTTTTGCATTTTGAAGCAGTTTACCTTGTCTCAGTTGTGTGATCTCAGCTGATGTTAACATGGAAATGTCAGATCCTACACTGAAATCTGCCTTAATAGATCACATTTTTTATTTATTTTGATTTAATACGAAAATATTATAATCCTTTCCATCCGAAAATACTCCTATATAAACTGTAAAGAACCCTGTGACCCCCAGCTTTTGTAAAGTAGCCAAAACACCACTCATACAATACTCACACCGGAGTCCCTGTACTTAGCAGCTAGACAGGTTTAAGTATTCTTCAACTCAGACTAAAAGTGCAAATAACTTTTTCTGATTATACATCTAAGCTTAAACATTCCCAGCTTTAAATAACCTCTTTAGGATTTTATCATGGCATTTTGGGTCTGGTACTAATACTAACTCTTCACTCTAAAGTGACCTAGTTCATAATGTACTCCTTGTTTTATTTATTCACAGGATGTGGGTTTCTCTGGATAGGCCAACATTTATTGCCTAATGCCCTAATTGTCCACAGAGCAGTTAAGAGTCAACGACATTGCTGTGCTTCTAGAATCACATGTAAGCTAGACAAGGTAAAGATGGCAGATTTCTTTCCCTAAAGGACATCAGTAAACCAGATGGGTTTCTCCAACAATTGATGGTGGATTCAGGGTCATGGTTAGACTCTCAACTCCAGATCTTTATATTGAATTGAATTTCCACCATCTGTTGTAGCAGGATTCCAACCCAGGTCCCCAGGATTTTGTCTAGGTATCTGGATTAATAACGTAGTGATAATACCACTAGGCCATCACCTTCCCTGTGGGAGAAACTCAGTAGGTCTGGCACTACCTGTGGAGAGAAAGCATAGTTAAGGTCCAAGTCCAGTGACTCTTCTTTAGATCTCCGAATTTGTTCTTGTTTCAGATCTTCACCAACCACAGTTCCTTATTTTATGTAACATATCCTTCCCTTTTCAGGAATGGGTGATCTATACAACCATCTTCATCCAGGGACTGCCCTACTCAATATAAAATTGAAGCCAAAAGTTTCCATCTCTGAGGTATGGGTGTTTCTCCTCAGCTTAAAGAAAACAAATTCCATAAGTCTCTAACACACCTTGAGGCTTTCACTATTTACCTGGCTAGATCAAAAAACAAACTGAGGTAAAAATAAAAAATTAAATAGGTGCACAAAACCTATTCACTGGAAAGGCAAATCTCAAGCAGTAAAATCCTAAAGACTACAGAAATATTTCAACTTAATTATTAACTTCAGATACAGAGAAAATCCAAAGATAACTAACTCAAAGCCCAAAATCCCAAATTTACAATAAATGGTATTCATTTTATATAAATCTCTCAGATTACTTCATATCAGTTCACTTTTAAAGTTCTAGTAGCTTAAAAACGTGCGTCTTCAAATCAAAACAGAAAGCTTCACAACACATTTTACTTACATGAAAAGTATGTTTTCTTACCATCAGAATGATTGCACCAGTTAAATAATTCCAGTGGCATTTTCTTTTGAAAGTTTTAAAATAAAGATGATTAAGAACATAAGGCCAGAAGAAACGGGAATAGGAGTAGGCCATTTGGTCCCTCAAGCCTGCCCCACCATTCAATAGATCATGACATTCCTCACGTCCACTTTACTGTGTTTTTCTTGTAATCCTTGACTCCCCTAGTGATGAAGAATTTATCTCAGCCTTAAATTTACACAAGGACTCTGTTACTAGGACCCCACAGACTCACAACCCTCAGAGAAGAAATTCCTCTTCAAAGGTCATTTATTACCACACTTTTGTCCCAGATGTTTGAAACAACTCATCTCTCACAAAGATTAGCCACAGATGCAGGTAAAACAATACAATTACAGTTTATTAGCGTCTCAGTCTATTTTGTGGCAGACCTGATATTTTAAAGATGTGCTGATGATCTAAGTACAATTTTATATAGCATGTGATGTCTTAACAATGGTGAGCAATCTCAATGACAATTAAAATTAACTTTTTAGTGGGAGCTTGCAGTTTTTCACTGTTCAATTGGTGGAGGTCGCAAAAAAATTCAATAACTTTTTATTGATCCTTTTCACTCTCTCAGAATTCTATCATTCTTTTCCTGTCATGATTTCATTTTTTTCAGGATTTAATGTGGCTAATCTATATCTCCTAGATTATGCATTTGTCTTGGATTTACAAGCTAAGATCTTTCATTTGGCTGATTGAAGAATACTCAGTTGTTTATGCTGCTTCCATTGATGTGTTGTGCAATTTAGAATTTCAGTGCAAAGCATTGACTTATGCTTATATTTCAATTTTTTTATTCATTCATGGGATGAGGGCATCACTGGCTAGGCCAACATTTATTGCACATCCCTAAATACCTACCATTAGTGCAGTCCTTACTTGAAGATCAACCAGGAAGAAAGTAGGGACAATTAATGACAGAAGAAGAGCATCATCAATGAAAAGTTCAGGTATATACCTGGTGTATGAATGCAAATGTCTTCTCCTGAAACAATATGCTAATGAGGTCAACTCAAAACTTCAAGTTAGTAGAAAAGTGGAAGAACTGTACAAAAGAATTGTGATGAAAACTGTGTATTTTAAAATGTAAATCAAGAGATAATTGGAACTCCTGACAGTAAGAAAATGGTCACTCTTAGAGTAGGGACAGAAATGCACCAGATTCAGAGAAAGGACAGACTAAGTAGAGTAGTTTCAAGGGATCAGTACAAATACCTAATGAGCATATTTCATGGTAAGCAGAATCTATTTAGAGTAATGTACACTTGAGTCCAAGATAGCAGCACAGTCCAAGATCGTGGTAGCTGCACAGTCCAGAAATACAGTAGCAATAGTAAAAATCAATAGCCTCTGCAAAAGCAGAAGTGGTTTGTCTCTAGCTACTCCATCCGTTCCTGTTGATTTCTTTGTATCATAAAATGGGTACAGTTCTTAAAGAAACCATTCAACTTGTCAAGCTTGTGTCAGTTCTCTCACAACAATTTCTGTTCCAATCTTCCATCTACTCTGAACATCCCTGAACACTTACTCCTTCCCACATACACATCTACTTTCCTTCGGAAAGCCACGGTTGAATCTGCTTCTATTACTTTCTCAGTGCACATTCTTCTATTACTTTGTCAGTGCACATTCCTGATCATAAATAATCAGTGCATAAAAATGTTTTTCCTCATGTCAACTTTGGTTGCTCTGCAGATAAAATTAAATCAATGTCCTTGAGATTTCATGTCTTCTGTCAATTGAACAATTTCCCTCTTATTTATACCGTCTTCAATCTCAAGGATTCTGAATAGCTCTATCAAATCTCTCCTGAGCCTTTTCTTCTCTAACCTAGCTTCACCCAAGTAACAGAAGTTTCTCAGCCCTGGAATACTTGTAAATTTTTACTGCATCCTGTTCAAAACTTACACATCCTCACTAAAGTACACTTTCCAGAACTACACCAAACACTTCAATGTTTTATAAAAGTTCAACACAGCTTCTTTGTATTTGAATTTCAATCTTCTACATTATAAAGACTGTGTATTTTAATTGCTTTTGCAACCTGACACGTAAGCTTCAACAATATGTGCACATATATTCTGTTAGAACCTCAGATGAAACCAACCAGTTTTTAAAAGGAAATAAACTAAAACCCCATGATTACTGATGGAATTGATCTGAAAGATTTCATAGTATAAACAAAACCGTATTTTAAAATAAAATCATACAAGAACCAAACTAAGCAAACATTAAGTACTATCATAGCTAGCCCCCACATTCTAAAATTCAGAATCAATATAAATTAAATATGAATTAACCAGAAAAATGTAGTTAATTAGAAACAATGAAATTAAATGCTAAATAGCAGATACACAAGGACAGATTTCACAACTAGTTTGGCAGTCTAGCCAGCATATACATTATCAATTTCTGTCACAAAATCTGTCAGGACACATGATCTTCCTCATGAAGGTTTCCAGCTACTCGACTTTCTAGGCTTTAATCAGGTCCTCAATTCACAACAGCAAATAACAAATTTGAGTTCCATGTCATGGTCTTCATCAAAGCTGGCACGTCTTCAGAGCCTCAACTTTTCTTACGAGGGTCTGGAATGGTGTAGATCCACGAAAGTTCTTTTCCAGTCACAAAATATTTGGAAAGCATTAACAGGATTGGACAAAATCAGCTGGGATATTTGAAAGAACTATCATGTGTAATGTATCTTCTAGAGCTTTTTTTGAGAATGTAGCTAGTAGAATAGATAACACAGAACCAGTGGATGTGCTGTTTTTGGATTTTAAGAAGGCCTTTAACAAGGTCTCACAAAGAGGTTAGTTTACAAAATTAAAGCATATGGAATTGAAGGTAATATACGAGCAAAGTTTGGGAATCGATTGACAGGTCACAAACAGAATGCGGGAATAAAATAAGTCTTTTTATGGTGATGGATAGGCAGAACTCGTGGTCAGAGAGTTAGAGTCATACAGCATGGAAATAGACTCTTCGGTTCAACTCTCACATGCCGACCACGCATCCCAATCTGATCTAGTCCCTTTTGCCAACATTTGGCACATAGCCCCCTAAACCACTCTTAATCATATACCCAGCTAACTGCCTTTTAAATGATGTAACTGTACCCACCTCCAACACTTCCTCTGGTAGCTTGTTCCATACACCCACCACCTGTTGCCTGAAAAAGTTACTCCAGAGGTCCTTTTTAAATCTTTTCCTTCTCACCTTAAACTTATGTCTTCTAGTTTTGGACTCCCCCACCCTAAGAAAAAGATCTTGGCTATTCGCACTATTCAGGTCCGTTACGATTTTATAAGCCTCTATAAGGTCACCCGTCAACCTCTGACACTCCAGAAAAAGTAGCCACAGTCTATTCAGCCACTCTCTATAAGCCAAACCCTCCAGTCCAGGCAAAACGCTTATAAATCTTTTCTGCACTCTCTCCAATTTAACAAGATCTCTGCACAAGAAGGGTCATCCAAATTGTACACAATATTCTAAACATGGCCTCACCAACGTCCTGTATAGTCACAACATGACGTCCCAATTCTTATACTCAATGTTCTGACCAATGATGCCAAGCATGGCAAATGCCTTCTTCACCACCCTATCCACCTGCAACTCCACTTTAAGGGACAATGCACCTGCACCCCGAGGTTTCTTTGTTCAGCAACACTTCCCCAGGGTCCTACCAGTTAAAGTCCTGCCCTGGGTTGAGTTACCAAAATGCAGCACTTCACATTTATCTAAATAAAACTCAACTGCCACTCCTTGGTCCACTGGCTCATCTGATCGAGGTCCCATTGTACTCTTCTTCATTGTCCACTACACCACCTATTTTGGTGTCATCTGCAAACTTATTAACCATATCTCCTATATTCACATCCAAATAATTTATATAAATACTAAAAAGCAGTGGACCCAGCGCCGATCCTTGCAGCACACTGCTGGTCACATGCCTCCAGCCCAAAAAGCAACCCTCTACCACCACCCTGTTTCCTATATTCAAGCCAATTTTGTATCAATTGGCTAGCTCCCCCTGATTCCAATGTGATCTAACCTTACTAACCAGTCTACCATGCAGAACCTTGTCAAACACTTTGCTAAAGTCCACATAGACAATGTCTAGTGTTCTGTCTTCATAAATCTTCCTTGTAAACTCTTCAAAAAACTCCATCAAATTATTGAGACATGATTTCCGATGTACAAAGCCAAATTGACTACCCCTAATCAGTTGTTGCCTTTCCAGGTGCATGTAAATTTTGTCCCTCAGAATCCCCTGCAACAATTTATTGACCACTAACGTAAGGCTCACCAGTCTACAGTTCTCTGGCTTTTCCTTGCAGCCTTTCTTAAAATAATGGAACCACATTAGCCAACCACCAATCTTCCGGCACCTTATCCATGGCAGTCAAAATACAAATATCTCAGCAAGAGACCCAGCAATCTCTTCTCTAGCTTCCCAAAAATTTCCGAGAGAAACCTGATCAGCTTCCAGGGATTTATCTAGCTTCATGCATTTAAGACAACCATCATCTCCTCTTCTGTAATGTGAACTCTTTTCAAGAAATCATGATTTATTTTCCCCAAGTTCCCTCGCTTCCATGTCCTTCTCCACAGTAGATACTGACGCAAATGTTTGTTTAGTACCTCACCCATCTCATGAGGTTCCACACACAGATGGCCACATTAATCTTAAAGGGCTGTATTATCTCCCTGGTTTGTTTCCATTAGGAAAAAATACTATCATTTGAGGAGACAGATGAGGAGAATGAGTTAGATTTAAAAAAAACTTGTATTGTGTACATCAGAGTTCAACTGCAATTAGAGGGTGCTACAAGCCAGACAGGACTTGCTTGACACATGGTTCCCATAGATGAGAACTGGATGCAGAAGACCATCATGTATTGTCAAATAATCATTGCTCATCATTCCAGCATTTGGTTTAAATTGTGAGGATTTACTGTAACCTCGAACATTTTGTCTGTATTCACTCTCATGGGCTGTCAGTAAAAGCTTCTTTGGAACTGCCCAGTTTCTTTCCGGTATGCAGTGTTCACCTACTGGACAATGTCAAGAAGCAGGCTCCAATGATCACTAAGGACAGAGTAGCAGTGACTTAGAGAGGGTGTTTAGATGGAATGTAATTAGGGACAAGTAAAGTGTGTGGCCTGTTGATTAAATAGTGACAAGATTGAGAGAATGGGGTTATATATGTGAGGGAGCATCACTTATGCTGGCTATGTGCCATTATCATAGTTGTTTTGTGGTTGTTGTGCCATCGCATTGCTGGTAAAGGAAATGCCAGATTGCCAATGCTTGTCTGGATGCTCAGCAGCCTTTTAAAGATGGTAAAGATGCAAGTGATGCCAGCCTTATAAGTAAATATCTGTGTTGTTCTGGGAATGATATGTGGTAAGGTGGGGATACAATGAGAGCAGGGGACACCATAGTTGTGGGCCGGTAGTTAATGAGACAAACTTGGCAAGCTTGATGAAAAGTTCAACAGCGAGAATCCCTCCAAAATACTGAAGGAAAATTGCACTTAGCCAAAAAAACATTAAAGTCCTATACTCTTACTCATTCTCAGCTTCTAAGATCTAGCCTCCGACTTCTTCACCCTGTCTTTTTTGCTCCAATGGACTCATTATAATCTACTGAGCTTTTATTGCTGCCTCCTTTTATATAGTTTTAACGAGGTCTGGTTCCCAATCTTAGCTTGTCTTAGTTTCCCTTTTCAATTGGTGAATTTTGTCCAGATATGGAAAAAATAGCTTAATTCCTGAGGTGAGTCCAGGGTAACTGCCTTTGAGATTAAGGCAGCATTCGACTGAGCATCAAGAGTCCCTAGTAAAATTGGAATCAATAGGAAACAGGAGGGGAACTGTCTACTGGTTAGAGTCATACCTAGCACAACCGAATTTGGTTGCAGCTGCTGAGCATCCATCATCTTGGGTCCTCAGGATACATATTTTCCTAATCAATCTGTTTAGCGATGTTATAACACACATCTCCTGGTTTAGAAGTAAGGACACGTTCCTTAGGATATTTTCAAATCAATCTATTCAGAGGTAGGGACTCTGCCATTGCACCACAAGAGCCCCTACAAATTCTTCAGGTTTTTGTTTTATTATTAACTTATTTTTCTAAACAGCTTGTTCAAGGATTTTATTACACACATCTGGACCAGGTGGAACTTGAACCCGGGCCTCCCGTTTCAAGTTTTGGGATGCTACCAATAAGCCACATGAGGGCTCCAACGTCCTCAGAACTTTTTTTGTTAACCTATTTTTCCACTCAACCAGTCCGCAAATGTTAATATATATCTCTGGAACAGGTAGAACTTGAACGCTGGCCTCCCTGATCCAGGGCAGGGCCACCACCACTGATCCAAAAAAGGGCCCTTAGGTCCTCAGGGTAGTGTCCTAGGCTTACCAACTTCCAGCTGTTTCACCAATAACCTTCCTTCCATCATAACTCAGAAGTGGGTACAATTGCTGCTGACTCCCAAATCTTCAGTACTATTCCTCAGATACTGAAACAGTCTATGTCCATATGCAGCAGGATCTGTATAATACTCAGGCTCAGGCTAATAATGGGTAAGTAACATTTATGACCATCTCCAAAAAGAGAGAATGAAAAAATCCCTTTTCTCTTGACATTCAATGGCATTACCATCACTGTATTCCACCATATTAACAGCCTGAGGATATAGTTGACCAGAAACCTGCTGGGCACGGCAAATAAATACTGTGACGACAAGGACAATTCAGTGGTTAGGAACTTTGTGGTGAGTAACTCACTTTGAGAGTCCCGAAATTGTGTCCACTATCTGCAAGATACAAGTCAGGAGTGTGATGAAATGCCAAGATGAGGGCAGCTCTAATCACACTCAAGGTGCTCAATGCCACATCCAAGGCAAAATGGACTGCTTGATTAGCATCTAATTCACCAGTCTCAACATTCTCTTCCTCCACCACTGATGTAGAATGGCAGTGTATATACCATTTTCAAAATTCACTGCAGCAACTCACAAAGAATCATTTGACATCAAATTCCAGACTCACAATCATTATCATTCAGAAGGACATAAGAACATAAGAACTAGGAGCAGGAGTAGGCCTTCCAGCCCTTCGAGCCTGCTCCGCCATTCAACAAGATCACGGCTGATCTTTTCGTGGACTCAGATCCACTTACCCACACTCTCACCGTATCCCTTAATTCCTTTATTGTTCAAAAAAAACTACCTTAGCTTTAAAAACATTTGCTGAAGTAGCACCAACTACTTCACTTGGCAAGGAATTCCACAGATTAACAACCCTCTGGGTGAAGAAGTTCCTTCCCAATTCAGTCCTAAATCTGCTCCCTCTAATCTTGAGGCTATGCCCTCTTGTCCTAGCTTCACCTGCCAGTGGAAACATCCTCTCTACTTCTATCTTATCTATTCCCTTCATAATTTTATATGTTTCTATAAGATCCCCCCTCAATCTTCTGAATTCCAATGAATATAATCCCAATCTACTCAGTCTCTCCTCATAAGCCAACCCCCTCAACTCCGGAATCAACCTAGTTAACCTCCTCTGCACGCCCTCCAGTGCCAGTACATCCTTTCTCAAATAAGGAGACCAAAACTGCACACAGTACTCCAGGTGTGGGATAACAAGCATGGGGCTGGATGAACACAGCAGGTCAAGCAGCATCATAGGAGCAGGAAAACTTGACGTTTCGGGCCGAAACCCTTCATCAGAAATGGGGGAGGGGAAGAGGGTTCTGAAATAAA
>JAHRHZ010000095.1:4002236-4021523 GCA_024137785.1 Ginglymostoma cirratum | reverse complement strand
CTTGGGGTGAGAGGAAAAACAGGTTAGGGAGGTGGAGATGAGCTGGGCTGGTTTTGGGATGCGGTTGGGGGAGGGGAGATTTTGAAGCTTGTGAAATCCACATTGATGCCATTGGGCTGCAGGGTTCCCAGGCTGAATATGATTTGCTGTTCCTGCAGCCTTCGGGTGGCATCACTGTGGCATTGTAGGAGGCCAAGGATGGACATGTCATCTGAGGAATGGGAGGGGGAGTTGAAATGGTTCGCGACTGGGAGGTGCAGTTGTTTGTTGCGAACTGAGCGCAGGTGTTCTGCAAAGCGGTCCCCAAGCCTCCGCTTGGTTTCCCCGATGTAGAGGAAGCCACAACGGGTACAGCGGATGCAGTATACCACATTGGCAGATGTGCAGGTGAACCTCTGCCTGATGTGGAATGTCTTCTTGGGGCCTGGGATTGGGGTGAGGGAGGAGGTGTGGGGGCAGGTGTAGCACTTCCTGCGGTTACAAGGAAAAGTGCCGGGTGTGGTGGGGCTGGAGGGGAGTGTGGAGCGGACAAGGGAGTCGCGGAGGGAGTGGTCCCTCCGGAAGGCAGATAAGGGTGGGGAGGGAAAGATGTCTTTGGTGGTGGGGTCTGACTGTAGATGGCGGAAGTGTCGGAGGATGATGCGTTGGATCCGGAGGTTGGTGGGGTGGTATGTGAGGACGAGGGGGATTCTTTTTTGATTATTGTTGCGGGGACGGGGCGTGAGGGATGTGTTCCGGGAAATGCGGGAGACACGGTCGAGGGCGTTCTCGACCACTGTAGGGGGGAAGTTGCGGTCCTTGAAGAATGAGGACATTTGAGATGTGCGGGATTGGAAAGTCTCATCCTGGGAACAGATGCGGCGGAGGCGAAGGAATTGGGAATAGGGGATGGCATTTTTGCAGGAGGGTGGGTGGGAGGAGGTGTATTCCAGGTAGCTGTGGGAGTCAGTGGGCTTGAAATGGACATCTGTCTCTAGGTGGTTGCCCGAGATGGAGACAGAGAGGTCCAGGAAGGAGAGAGAAGTGTTAGAGATGGTCCAGGTGAACTTCAGGTTGGGGTGGAAAGTGTTGGTGAATTGGATGAACTGTTCGAGCTCCTCGTGGGAGCACGAGGCGGCGCCGATGCAGTCATCAATGTAACGGAGGAAGAGGTGGGGTTTAGGGCCAGTGTAGGTACGGAAGAGGGATTGTTCCACATAACCTACGAAGAGGCAGGCATAGCTTGGACCCATGCGGGTACCCATGGCCACACCCTTTGTCTGTAGGAAGTGGGAGGAATTGAAAGAAAAGTTGTTGAGGGTGAGGACGAGTTCGGCTAGGCGGATGAGGGTGTCGGTGGAGGGGGATTGGTCCGTTCTGTGGGACAGGAAGAAGCGGAGGGCCTTTAGGCCATCAGCATGGGGAATACAGGTATATAGGGACTGGACATCCATAGTAAAAATGAGGTGTTGGGGACCTGGGAATTGGAAGTTCTGGAGGAGGTGGAGGGCGTGGGTGGTGTCACAGACGTAGGTAGGGAGTTCCTGGACCAAGGGGGTGAAAATGGAGTCTAGGTAGGTGGAGATGAGTTCGGTGGGGCAGGAGCAGGCGGAGACAATGGGTCGACCAGGGCATTCAGGTTTGTGGATTTTGGGGAGGAGATAGAAGCGGGCGGTGCGGGGTTGGGGAACGATGAGGTTGGAGGCGGTGGGTGGGAGGTCACCTGAGGTGATGAGGTTGTGGATGGTTTGGGAGATGATGGTTTGGTGCTCGGGGGTGGGGTCATGATCCAGGGGGCGGTAGGAGGAGGTGTCAGAGAGTTGGCGCCTGGCCTCAGCAATGTAGAGGTCAGTGCGCCATACTATGACTGCGCCTCCCTTGTCCGCGGGTTTTATGGTGAGGTTGGGATTGGAGCGGAGGGAGTGGAGGGCTGCACGTTCTGCGGGGGAGAGGTTGGAGTGTTTGAGAGGGGTAGAGAGGTTGAGGCGATTGATGTCTCGACGGCAGTTGGAGATGAAGAGGTCGAGGGAGGGTAGGAGGCCTTGGGGTGGTGTCCAGGAGGAGGGCTTGTGTTGGAGGCGGGAGAAGGGGTCAGTAGAGGGAGGGTTAGTTTCGCGGTTGGTGTGGCCTCACCAGCACCTTGTACAGCCACAACATAACCTCTCTGCTTTTAAACTCAATCCCTTTAGCAATGAAGGACAAAATTCCATTTGCCTTCCTAATTACTTGTTGTACCTGTAGACCAACCTTCTGTGATTCATGCACAAGGACACCCAGGTCCCTCTGCATCGCAGCATGCTGCAACTTTTTACCATTCCAGTAATAATCCTTTTTACTATTACTCCTACCAAAACGTACGACTTCACATTTATTTACATTGTATTCCATCTGCCAGACCTTTGCCCACTCACTCAATGTATCTATGTTCCTCTGCAAAGTTTCACAGTCCTCTGCACACTTTGCTCTGCCACTCATCTTAGTGTCATCTGCAAACTTTGACATCCTACACATGATGCCCAACTCCAAATCATCTATATAAATTGTAAATAATTGCGGTCCCAACACTGATCCCTGAGGCACACCACTGGTTACTGATTGCCAGCCAGAATAGCACTCATTTATCCCCACCCTTTGCTTCCTACTAGTCAACCAATCCTCTATCCATGCTAATACTTTACCCCTAATGCCATGCATCCTTATCTTATGCAGCAGCCTCTTGTGCGGCACCTTGTCGAAGGCCTTTTGGAAATCTAGGTACACCACATCCACTGGGTCCCCATTGTCCACCTTGCTCGTAATGTCTTCGTAGAATTCCAAAAGATTTGTCAAGCATGACCTGCCCTTCATGAACCCATGCTGCGTCTGCCCAACGGGACAATTTCTATCGAGATGCCTTGCTATTTCTTCCTTGATAATAGACTCAAGCATCTTCCCCACTACAGAGGTTAAGCTAACCGGTCTATAATTCCCCATCTTTTGTCTACCTCCCTTTTTAAACAGTGGTGTCACATTTGCTGTTTTCCAATCTGCTGGGACTGCCCCAGAGTCTAGCGAATTTTGGAAAATTACTGCCAGTGCACCTGCTATTTCTCCCGCCATCTCTTTCAGTCCCCTGGGATGTATTCCATCAGGGCCAGGAGACTTATCAATCCTTAGCTCCATTAGCTTGCCCAACACTACCTCTTCTGTAATAATGATTATTTCCAGGTCCTCACTTATCTTCGTCTCTTTGTCAATTACTGGCATGTTATTAGTGTCCTCCACTGTGAAGACCGATACAAAATACCTGTTCAATGCTTCGGCCATTTCATCGTATCCCATAACTAAATTCCCCTTCTCATCCTCTAAAGGGCCAACGTTTACTTTAGCCACTCCTTTTCGTTTTATATATTCATAGAAACTTTTGCTATCTGTCTTTATATTCTGTGCTTGTTTTTTCTCATGTTCTATCTTACTTTTCTTCATAACTCTTTTTTGGCTTTCTATTGATGTTTAAAGTTTTCCCAATCTTCTAGTTTCATGCTGTTTTTGGCCACTTTGTATGCCTTCTCTTTCAATTTGATAGCCCCCCGCTAACTTCCTTAGACACCCATGGCAGATTACCCCTTTTCTTACAGTCCTTCCTTTTCACTGGAATATGCTTTTGCTGAGCACTTTGAAAAATTGCTTTGAAAATCCTCCACTGCTTGTCAACTGTCCCACCATAAAATCTCTGTTTCCAGTCTACTTTAGCCAAGTCCTCCCTCATTCTATTGTAGCCCCCCTTGTTCAAGCACAGGACCCTGGTATTGGATTTTATCTTCACACTCTCCATCTGTATTCTAAATTCAAACATACTGTGATCACTCCTTCCAAGAGGATCCCTAACTATGAGGTCATTAATTATTCCTGTCTCATTACACAGGACCAGATCTAGGATAGCTTGCTCCCTTGTCGGTTCCATTACATACTGTTCAAGAAAACTATCACGGATACACTCAATGAACTCCTCCTCAAGGCTACCCTGACCGAGCTGGTTCGACCAATCTACACGTAGATTAAAATCCCCCATAATTGCCGTACCATTTTTACAGGCATTAGTTATTTCTTTGTTTATTGCCTGCCCCAATGTGATGTTATTATTTGGTGGCTGTAGACTATGCCTTTCAGTGACTTTTTCCTTTTAGAGTTTCTAATTTCCACCCAAATGGATTCAACCTCATTCTCCATAGAACCTATATCATCTCTCAGCACCGTCCTGATGTCATCCTTGAATATCAGAGCTACACCACCTCCCTTACCTTCCTGTCTGTCCTTCCTAATAGTCTGGTACCCCTGGATATTTAACTCCCAGTCGTGACCATCCTGTAACCACGTCTCCGTAATGGCTACCAAATCATATTCATTCGCGATGATTTGTACCGTTAACTCATCAACCTTGTTACAAACGCTACGAACATTCAGGTAAAGTGCCTTTATGCTAGCTTTCTTACTCTCATGATTTCCAACATCTCTAATAATATCTCCCGAGTTATCCTTCCTTTTTGCTTCTTTCATAGTCTGCCTTAAACTTAAACCCTCCTGCACACATGCTAACCTGCTGCTTACCTTTTTATTTACCTTCATACTGCCTGTCATTTTCCCTTTCCCTTCCCCCCAACTCACTAGTTTAAAGTCCTAGTGACCACCCTATTTATCCTTTTCGCTAGAACACTGGCTCCAGAACGGTCGCTAGAACACTGGTTCCAGATCGGACACATGTGTTAGATGCACGAGGGCACTAACAACTGCAAGTTCCAGTCCTTCTGACTTGGAACTATATCACCGTTCCTGGAACAAAATCCTGGATCTCCCTCGTAGCAGTGTATCTATCCTACTTGTCATGGATTCAAGAAGTTCAAGCTGGCAGATCACCACTACTTTCTCAAGGGCAGTTATGGAGAAGCAATAAAATATTGGCATAGCCAACAATGCCCGATCCGTTGAACAAATTTAAAAAGGATGTCAAGAACCCAGCTAATAATATGTATAAGTCAGGTCCCAGAGTGAGACCTGGCCTTATTTACCACGTCAGTCACTAAACATTTATTAGAGGCTGCAAGTGTTCATTTACCAAAAGAATTTACTAAAGTTTGTTATACACATATATAGATTACAGAAAACACAAACTATGTTACACTACACTGAACTATCTGAACCCATCCTACTATAAATAATCGGAAATAAGGATTCAACCCTTTACTATCAACAACAACCCCCTACACTCAAAACTTCAATGAAAGGTCATCCCCTCTCCACTTTAAAGGTATTTGTCCAGTTTACATGACTGTAATCAGTTTCTTGTAGGCATTTCTACATTCACTTGATGCTATTTTCTTTAGTTAATATCTCTGAGATTCTTAAACAAACTGCTATAAACAGCTCACATTATTTGACATACGTTCCTTAAACTAACGTCTCCCACAGTCTGGTTTTCGAATTTTCTTTAAAACAATTCAGGACTTTCTTCCCAGCCCCACCTATTTTCAAGACCACTATTAATAGTATGCCTCTTGTTACAGATCTTTTCTCTTCAAATGAACCTGCAACCATTGTGTTCTTTTTCTGGACGCTTCTGTCTCTGTCTTCCTGGACCATTGAACACCTTCTGACCAATCATGTGTACCTTGTTTTTAATACATGGACCTATTAGCTCCCAGCTTTACTCGAAGGCTGTACATCCTTATTAAAAATGCATGTATGAATAAGCTTGACAGTACCCAGCAGCAAGGCTCAAACTCAAAAACAAAACTAAAACAATATCATCACCCTTCTTAACAGACGCAACGTAAAAATACAAATTAAATGTAAAGCTATACATCATTCCTCCACATTAAATACCAAGCTCTCAATCAATAATGTGAACTTTCATCACAAAAGATTTGTCTCAAAAAAATACAAGCTTTGAAATCACAGGTATCATTACAATCATCAGGTCTCTGCATCACCTTAAGAATTTTAGTTTTTACTTTAACTGTCCTCCAATTCCACTAGTTCTCTACCATAATTAATGGCTTATAACTTGACCTGGTACAACAAACAACCAACATTTTCAACCCAAAGTTGATGCCTTTGCATACGCTCAGCACATAGGTTGCCCCAACCCATCCAGAAATGACATATCACACTCAAAGTCAAGTCACACGACACCAGGTTATAGTCCAACAGGTTTATTTGAAATGACAAGCTTTCAGCGCCACACCTTCGTCAAATGAAGTCTAAGTCATTTAGATCAAGAAAAGCAGTGGTTTCACTACTGCCCCTTGAAGAACATCATTGAGTACCATGCTAAAGACTGAAAAAAATCTTTCACCACTGCAGTACTCTGTCCCTGTTACTTAGCCAATTCTGTATACATGCAGCCACTGTTTCTTTTACATTACCGGTTTTAAAGTTTGCAGTAAGCCAATGTGTGTCACTATATCAAAAAAGCAATATATGCACACTAATCTTATTACCTTTGTCAATCCTTTATGTCATCTAAAAATTCAACAAACTAGTGAAATCTGATGCCTTTAACAAATCCGTCCTAGTTTTTCCTTAATTAATCCATGTTTGTCCAAGTTACCTTAAATTTTGTCCAGGATTATCATTTCTAAAAGCTTTCCCACGAATGAGATTAAACTGACTTTCTATAAATTGCTAGATTTATCTTTATACCCACATTAAATGAATTGCAATGTATGCAATTCTCTGAATCTCTGGCATCATCCTTGTTTCTAAGGAGAAATCAACAATTATGGCCAGTGCCTTCACAATTTCCATCCTTACTTCTCTCAGTATATTCAGAGTATTGTACTAATTTATTATATCCATTATGTCCTCTGCCTCCATGGTCTTGTCCACTGACTGAGTCCATCTTTATAAGTACTACCCTTTTATAATTTATTAACCAGTAGATGACTTATGAATACGCATTTATTTTAGTTGTCAGTCCCTCATACTGTCTTTTAACTTTGTACTTTTTTAATTTCCATTGTTGGAGGATGAGGTATCAAAGAGAAGTCTTAAGTCCTGTGTGTAGGCACAAGTCGATCTTTATTCTTAGCTCTTTACCAATGCGGCATGGTACAGGTCCTTGGAAATAGGTTCCCATCAGACACTCTGCCTTTCTCAGCCAAGTACAGCATTTCATACACTGCATGTTACAATAATTACATGCAACACAGATGTCATTGTTAGCCAAATCCCCCCAATCTACACATTCAATCCTATAAACACATGATCAATGATAGACAACATTATGAACAGCTCTAGATTCGCCCATGATCACATGATGTTTACCAGACACCCCTGTCACCTATCTTTGGGTTCTTATAATGCATCTCATTCAATCACATTCCAATACAGGCTGTTGCATTCCTTCCCAACATTTTTCTGTTATATCACATTAATTGCCAATAAAGTGGATACTTGCTTATCACTAATGACTTTTTCAAGTTTTATTAGGCAATTTTCTTTCATTTTGGCCCTATTACAAACAATACAAAAGAATGCTACTTCCACCAATTGTTTATAACTGCAATTTCTGTTCCAATATAAAGTTATATAGTTACATCTAATGTTATAATTCTTTAACAAAACTGACAAGTTGGGGAGCAGCTCCTCTTTCTCTCCCTCCTCCTTGGGAGATTAAACAAGCAGAGTCTCTCTGTCTTGCATCTATAGTTTATGATCTCTGCTATTTGCATGGTGTAAGTTGGTTTTAAACCAGAAGTTTGATTCTTCGATGAACCAGACTGTCTCAATTCTATACTAGCTTTCTTCACTGAATAAGACAGCATCTGTTTGAATTCCATTGATAAGGGTGAAAGTCAATCATTTGAGCAGCTTTACAGAGTCATTGAAGGAAAATTATCTGGATTCTCAAGGTACAATAGGACATGACTTCACCCCAATCTTATAATTTGCTTTTGTCATACTTCCGTTAATCTTTGAATGCAGGGATCTGCGCAAAATATCAAGAGCTGTACTATGCTGTTTGCTAGCTGTAAAATTGAAATTGTTTCTTTTCTTGAAGTCACACTTACCATGTTTTACAACCTCTTTATACCACGCTAACCATCTCTCTGTGCTCTCTTACAGATTATCTGTTTACACCATTTGCTGTTTCTAACCCAATTGACTGAGCAGGAATTTTCTTTACTGCCTTCAGCTATCTGTTTAAAGGAATTCAGTGACATCCCTTAACGTTAGCTTGTAGGTTTGCATTTTTAATTTACAATGGCCTAAAATGTTCAGAATACTGTAGGATCAGACTATTCCTTCTACATTTTACTAAATAATAAATTTGGTATTGTGGTTATTGCCCAGGAGTCTCATCTGTTTGTTCAAGAATGCTCCTTATCAAAAATTTGGGTTTCCTCCAAGTGTTCTGGTTTCCTTCCACAGTCCAAAGATGTGCAGGCTAGGTGGCTTTGCCATAGGAAATGCAGGGTTACAGGGATAGGATAAGTGGGTGGATCTGGTTGGGATGCTCTTCAGAGGGTAGGTGTGGTCTTGATGGCCGAATGGCCTGCTTCCACACTGCAGGGATTCTATGATTTAAAAAATGCTTGCATGCTTAGAGCTCTGCCAGTCTCCAGAAACCTAATTAAATTTGTTTGTCTTTTCTCACCAGGACCTATAATGATTCCCATGGGATCTTTCATTACCCAGGAACTCTGTACAGAGACCACAAGTCTGGCTGTTAAAGTCTGCTATATGTAGCTGCTAATCCTTTTTCAACCGTGTTATGTCAGCTACAAAGCCACAGACGGCCATTTTATGTCAACTTTAGTCATGGGCAGCTGCAACACTCAATTAACCTTTCTACAACCCCGCTCTGATTCTTATTATCAAACCGATAAGCACACTTTTTTCTGCTTCATCTTACTGCTTCTTTTGGCATCCAGGGAGTCTGGCTTTCATTGTCTTATTTCCCCCATATACATGCCCAGGAATGTAACTAAATCATCTGCTCTTCAATGGCAATCTATTGTTTGATTGCAATTTTGCATGCTCACGTTTACTTCCAATTTGCCCAAGATAAATTGGCGATTTACATACCGAAACTGACCTTTCTCAAATTAAGAATTTTTTTCTAAATTGTTTCTTGCCTTTTTCCAAAACTAATCAAAACTTTATGATACTATGATCATTGTTCTCTAACTGTTCATCTACTGACTTTTCATTCAACTGTCCCACAGATCAATGAATAAATCCATAGATTTATGGACCCCGTCCTTCATACCTCCAGAGCATTTTTTGCTTCCATAACAGTAATGTTCTCCATAACTAATACTGTCACCACTCACCTTTATTTCTTTCCCTATCTTTCATGAACACCTTGTATGCTGGGATGGTCCATTTCCAGTTCTGCCCTATCTGAGCTAGGTCTCGGTTTTGACCAGAACATTGTATTTTCACACGGCTATTTGAGCTTGCAGCTTACCAAACTCACCTGCCAACAGACCATTCTCTTAATACACCTGCAGTTGTGGAAATGTCTGTGTATTTCAACAACTGCTGAATGCCACATCACTGCAATTTTCCCAATATTCCTTCCTTAAAAACTGCCTGGACAGCTGAGCCTTCGTTATGCCCAGAACCTGGCTCTGATTGCCCTCCATAGAAATTATACGCCACACCAGTTTTCAGAAATGAATTGATTAAGATGAGATGCACTTAGGGATTCTACATTAACTACTTGGTTCTCCTTGATTGTTCAATGGTCATCTAACTCTTCCATACATGAGCACGCCCAAGCTTTAGACTGACCACATTCAGTAATATCCATTTAACTGTCAGCCTCCATTCACAGCTCAAGCTCAGATAAATTTCCAGGATGTGTAGGATCTGGCAAGCATCTATTTAATAGACAAGTTAATCTAGCAAAATTAAACAAAAAATTAAACTTCTCACCAATCGGCATCACTTTTGATTTTCGTTTTTAACTTACCGTCTGACACCTACACTCCCCATCGGTAATGGCTGTTCTGTTGCTCCAACATCAAACTCCTCAGGTCCGTGGTACTTGGGTTTTCCCATGGTTTTTCCCCTGGTCCACAGTTTTTCCTCTGGTTATTATAGATGTTAGCAGTTTCAATCTTAAGAGATTTCCAATGCTTGACTGCTACTTGGAGCCCTTAGATATGTAGTTAGTAATTCTTTTCAGACTTTAACTTCTTGTAGCAGGTTCAGATCAATACTTATCAGCTTAGAAGCTCCTTTTATATATTGAATAATACAACTTATGAGTGAACTGTTAATTTACAGTGTTACAATTTACCAGTTATTTCTATTATCATTGCAAGGAATTACAAGGATTTTTTTCTTGATAAGTGCTGTCATCAATAACCGACTTCACTTCTCAAACCTCTTCAAACAAGTAAAATCAAAAATAAAAAAAAGTCAGACAAACTAATTTGATGTTGACATTAATTGTAGTTCACAAGGTTAATGAACTGTAAAGTAGATGTAGATTAAGCTATTTGATTTTGCTAGTAGAAGGAAATCTTCTTCAAACTCATTTGATTTTTCTCCAAAGGATAATTTTCCAATTGCCTTCATCTGCAACAATCTAATACTACAATCATTTAATGCCAGCAGGTCCAATTGCATGGACTCTGTTTTTGTTTGTTTGCCCAGATTTAGAGAATCACTGATTATGGCTCAGAACAAAGAAGTGTGTTTTGCTGGAACAGCTAAACAAATTCACAATTAGGCTCGATGTGAAGTGTACTAGTAATTATCAATAGAATTTTGTTTTTGCTCCAATAATTTTTTTGAATTGGCAGCCTTGTAATTCTTTTAAGTTGTTATGCCAAGTCGTTATACTGCAGAATCATGCCAGCAATTATCAATGGCAATCAGGCACTATGATACCACTATTGGTCCGAAAGCTGTCTTGCTTTCTTAAGAATTGTTTATAATCTATTTTAATTAAACTCTAGCATGGGAATAAAATATACTGAACATTTTTGTGGAAAATCTAAAGGTAAAATTTTAGGTTTTGTCTGTAATTACCAGGCAAGACCATCACAAACAAAAATTTTGTTTACTATTGAGAATCTCTGCTGACACCCACTCGGTACACATGTTGAAAATATCTGCTGACATCACAAAACTCCCAACACCCATGTGCTAAATATATATGCACAGTAATCCTGCCAGAACTGCCAGTGACATCATTCCATCCCAGTATGAATGTTTTATTTCCTTTAATGCTCAAGCATAGTATAAATGTTCAACTTAAAATAGATTTACAGCTTGATCAATAATTCAGTTGTACTTCATGCGATAGACCACATATTTTTTGAGTTTGGGCTAACGTGGAGTAATAGGCAAACATTTGTGTCATACGTTGCTCAATAAATTCAACAATCAAGTATAATAGCAAAATTCTATGTATTCCATAGTTGGATCAACATGTCCTTAATAACTTTCTGCACCTGCCAGCCATCTGCCCCTCATCCATCCTGTCTCCCAAACCACAAAATATAGACAATTCTTTTTCCTACTTCATTTAGTGATATTTTAAAAATATTTTTGCAAGGTTTGAGTACAGCATTACTCTTTCAATGTCAGCGATCACTGTACAGCAGTGTACTTCTGGGAACAAAATGTGGCCATTGTAATGTCTGTTCCCTTAGAGTCATAGAATTTTATAGGAAAGGCTGACACCATTCTCTATTCTACAACTTCAGACTATCTAAACAAAACAACCTTTATTCTGTTCTGTACCAACATTTTTACTCAGCATTAGCTTTCGTTGGTCCTGGTATACAAGGTACTAAGTTTCAACAACTCATTCCTAACTTATTCCTTCATCATCCTGCTGCATCCTATCTCAAAAAAGTCTTCAGAGTCTTATTTACTTCCATAGAATTCTGATTCTAATCTTTGTTAAAGAACTCCATCCTTTCACTTCACAATGAATCCTATAATGACATTAACTCCCCTCCCCTTTGAATCACTTTTGCATTTCCACCACTCTTGTTTAAATGTCTTCTGAAAACCCATTATTTTAACTATATTTTGATAATCTAAGATATTTCTCTTCATGAATTTGTCCTCTCCCAGCAATAACCATTTGTGAAATCTCCAGGAACAGTTTTCCTTATACTAAATGAATGCAAAAGATAACACAGTGTGGAGCTAAAGGAACACAGCAGGTCTGGCAACATCAGAGGAGTAGGAAAGTTGCCTTTCAGGTCAGGACCCTTCTTCAAAACGTCTCATTTCTGAAGGGTCCCGATCCGAAACGTCATATTTCCTATTCCTCCGATGTTGCCTGGCCTGCTGTGTTCCTCCAGCTCCACACTGTGTTATCTCGGACTCCAGCATCGACAGTTCTTACTATCTCTAAATGAATGCAAAGTTTTCTTTCAATTTTCTATTCGGGTTGTTATCTTGTGTTGAAGTATAATTGAATAAAACTGAAGTATTTTATCAAGATAATACACCTTTAAAGTTTAAAACCAACATGCACAAAATTTATGTAATAAATAAATTATACATTTAATTTATGGAGTTTTAAATGACATGCAGATTTTCTGAAAGTGACTGAGAGTTGGTTTTCTTTTAAGAAATCCAGAGTTGTGACTTTTTTTTAAAGAAATTAAATTTCCAGCAGAGTCTGAGGTACAGTATATATATATAGTACCCGGAATTATCTCATCTTTTCAGTTCTTCCTGGCTTCTATATGTCA
Source organism: Ginglymostoma cirratum (assembly GCA_024137785.1). Classification (NCBI taxonomy): domain Eukaryota; kingdom Metazoa; phylum Chordata; class Chondrichthyes; order Orectolobiformes; family Ginglymostomatidae; genus Ginglymostoma; species Ginglymostoma cirratum. Next base: position 4,008,834 of record JAHRHZ010000095.1, on the reverse strand, counting down.
ATCAGAAACAGAGGAATCAGGATTCTTTTCGGTATTAAGAATTTTGTAAGATGTCTATGTTCCAAAGTGGTTCTTTTGAATTAAGGTACAAAGGAAGGGATCATCTGTTAGTTCTGCCTCATGGTCAGCAATCTTACCTGGTTACCATGGAGAACAAAGGCATAAAGGGTGAGGGCAGCAGAAGTGTGGGAAATGGGTCAGGCTCAGAACTGAAGACCCTGCCCAATAGACATGGGTGGAGGTTGAGGGTAGAGGGTGTTGTGTGGAGTAAGAAAGACAGAGAGAGAAAGAGAGAGAGAGACTGTTTATCCAGTCCACTCTGCAGTCATTCAGTGAAATTCTTCACTCTGGTAACCAGAAAGCAACATATCATCCGGATTTTTCATCTGCTGCTGAAGAAGGGTCTGTGCATTCCCCCTAATTACTATGGCCCTATTATTACTGTTTTATAGCTAAGCCAGCCATAGTGCCATGAAATTAGCTCTGGCTGCACTCCTCATTTGAATAATCACATTTGCCAATTAGAATAGAATGCTGACTGGAGCGGGAGTTTTTTTAATTGCAAACACAGACTTTATTCATAAAAGAATTATGCATAAATACATGCAAAAAGGTTCTCATTCTATTCCGCACAATCTTTCCAATGAGTTAAAAGAAATATAAGTGACACATTGGAATTTAATATACCACAGAGCTAAGTTACAGTTGAAATTTATAAGGGCACTTTTAATTCCAGCAGAAAGAAAATATTTACATTTTGAGATAAGAGGGTCTGACAATTCAAAGGACACCTAACATACTTTGGCAGAAAGACTTTAGATGGCGGTCTTTTGCCACTGCACCTTAGCAGCAGCTGCTCCATGAAATGTGTTCTTTTAATTTCAAAAATGTACTTCATTCATAAAAAAATCTTCATGTACTTACATAGTCACGAAGGCAGTTCAGCAGCATATGGAGAAACAAACAAACATTGGAGTTTAACTATCCAACAAACACACTCAAGGCATTTCTTACTTACACAAGACTACATTTACATATGTTTGAGGCAGTGGAAACGTCTGATAAATGAATGGACACCCATTTAACTTCAGCAGAAGGATTTTAGATGGTGGTCTTTCCCCACTGTGCCTTAACAGCAACTGCCCAAGCTTTAGTGCACCCCAAAGTACGTAGTCCAGGACCTCGGAATGCACCAGTCTGCAACACTCAGTTGAGGTCAACTCCTTGCTCTGAAAGACCAACAAGTTTCTGGCAGACCAAAGAGTTTCTTCCTGCCTACTTCCAAGTCCACATCAAGGCTGGGAATTCAAGATCTCCTAGACAAAAGAAGAGAGAAAAAAAAAACGAGAAAAAAAAAATGGACGGAGCAGATGAGCTCCTGCTAAAGGGCCTTACTCCGCCACCTAGCATCGGGTGCAGTCGACGCTTGTCTCTGTGTGCGTCCCAAGGAACAAATCATAGAGCACAGATTCTTGCATCATGGATCTGCTTGGGATGAACAGTGACAAAAACCACAGTATCTCTTTCCAAACTTCCTTTGCAAAGGCACATTCCAGAAGGAGATGTGAGAGTCTCTACCACTCCCCCACAGCCGCTTCAAAGGCAGCATGTGGTGGCACAGAATCCAGACATACATGAAGAATCTCACAAGTAGTGGCCTTCTCACCACCAGTCAAGTGATGTCTTAGCGCCAGTTGGAGTGTTCTTGTGGTGAGGCATTCTGCCTAATGACTTTGACAGCCTGCTCAGGGAACAAACCAGCAGGATCTACCCTCCTTTTTCCCGCAGGTCTTGAGGTTGCTATGTGCTGACCACTTCCTGATTGCCTTGCGATCAAAGGTGTCTTTCTTTGCAAAATAAAAATTAGTGCAAGCGGAAAACAAAAAGATGACCCTTTGGAGAACTTAGTTGTTTGCTATTAATGCACCTCATTATCTTTGATGCACATGCATTGGAGAAATACAGCAGTAACTAAGTATATAAGCAAACCAAGAAAGCATCTTGTATCCATAAGTCTAGGTTCAAGTCCAACCTCACAAGATGATAGATTTGGAGTTGTGTCATGACAGGTCCAAAAAGATCAATTAAAATAATTTTAGGCCTCTGTTGTACACTAGTAATGTTTCTACTTCTGGGCCAGACTCAAAAACAAATAAATAGCCTAGCTAAGGTTTGGAAGAAGAGACTTTGGCACAGTGGGTATTGTCCATGCCTCTGGACCAGAAGCTCCATGTTCAAATCAAGCCTGGACTTAATGGCTAAGGAAGGCGCATTTAGGATTCAGCCAAACAAAAGAGTACATACAAACATGAATTAGCAGCAGATGTAGGCCATTCAGTTCGTCTCCTGTGTCATTCAATAATATGGCTGATCTTTTGTATTTGCAATTCCATATTCCTACATACCCTCAATAACTTTCAACTCTGCCAACCAACAAAATTCTATCCACCTCCAGTTGGAAAGCCTTCAAGGACCCCAGCCGTACCATCTTCTGAGGTAGGTTTCCAAAGTTGCACAACCCTCAAAAAAAAAGTCTCATTTCTGCCCTCTGAAACACTGCATCCTAGTTCTGGACTAAGCCACAAAAGGAATTTCCACATCCACCTTGACAAGGTAGAGTCATAGAGATATACAGAACAGAAACAGATCCTTTGGTCCAACTTGTCCATCTCAACCAGATATCCTAAATTAATCTAGTCCCATTGGCCAGAATTTGGCCCATATCTCTCTAAACCTTTCCTATTCGTGTACCCATCCAAATGCCTTTTAAATGTTGTAATTGTACCAGCCTCCACCGCTTCTTCTGGCAGCTCATTTCATATATTCATCACACCTGTGTGAAAAAGTTGCCCCTTAAGTCCCTTTTATATCTTTCTCCTCTCACCTTAAACCTGCACCCTCTAGTTTTGGACTCGTCCACCCCAGGGAAAAGACCTTATCTATTTATTCTATCCATGCCCCTCATGATTGTGTAAACTTCTATAAGGTCACCTGTCAGCCCCCAATGCTCCAGTCTATTCTGTCTCTCCCTGTAGCTCAAACCCTCCAACCCTGGCAACATCCTTGTAAATCTTTTTTGAACCCTTTCAAGTTTCACAACATCCTTCCTATAGCAAGGAGACCACAATTGCACATAGTGCTCCAATAGTGGCCTAGCCAATGTCCTATACAGCCACAACATGCCATCCCAACTCCTATACTCAATGCTGACTAATAAAGGAAAGCATACCAAAAGCTTTCTTCACTATCCTATCTACTGATACCTCAAACAAGTCAATGCTTACTCTTCGAAATGCAACAGGAACAAGTCAAGTCCGTCCAACCTTTCCTCAAGATAACGTGCTCATTTCAAGTATCAATCTCAGAAACCTCCTCAGAATCTCTTCCAGTGCACTAACTTCCCTTCTTAAATAAGTAGACCAAAACCGTGCAGTATTCAAATATGATCTCACTGATATCTGTGAACCATTGGTAGTTCAGTGCAGCTGAGTAGGTGAAAGAAACCCACACGCAATATTTTCTTGGTGCAACTGAGCAACTCTACAGCTCAGAGAAGCACAGGGCAATGCCAGCTTAGTGAAGCTAATTGTTTACAAACAAGCTGAAATCGTGTGTGTGAGGTGCTGCAATGCAGTCCCAGTGAAGGAAAGTGAACCACCAGTGAGCAATCATTAAGGCATTCCATGACAGGGTGAGTTTGAAAGGAGCTTCAAAGACAAATAAAAACCAAAAGACCTGCAGGTGTTGTAAATCAGGAACAAAAACAAAGTTGCTGCAAAAGCTCAGCAGGTCTGGCAGCATCTGTGAAGGAAAAAACAGAGTAAATGTTTCGGGTCCGGTGTCCCTTCCTCAGAACAGTTCTGAGAAAGGGTCACCGGACCTGTAACATTAACTGTTTTTACTTTCAAAGACAAATATTTGAAAGCAGATAATCTATTTCACCAAGTAAGGTTTTATTGAGATTTGGTGGCCCAAGGTCACTAACATCTAGGTGGATGGGGGGTGCTGAAAAATGCATGAGTTCTGTCTTGACCACAGTTGCTACTCAATGTGCCTTTAGTATGTTCAACCACAGTTTGTCTGCGTCAACTTGCAAATCTTTCCAAGGCATGTCAATAAAAGGCAGTAGGTGCAGAAGCCATGGACATGCGTTTGATGCAAAGAAAATTGGAGTCTATATTATCACTATTCATAGTTCCAGATTGTAAACTGCACAATGCCTCCTTAGGAGTCAAGCTGCTTGGTGGACTGTTTTGGATTAAATTGGCACCAACAGAATGGGTCTTGATCACTGTTCTGGCAGTTGCGGTTTGAAATCCTGCATCCTTTCCCTGCTCAGATAGAGTTTGCTGCACTGTAGGTCAGAATTACCCTTGGATAGAGAACTGAAGAATATGAATCTATTATTATTAGGTTATGATAGATTATCAGGAATGCTTACATGAAGATTTAATCTTTGCTTTAAATAGTCACTTGTATTAGATGGAAGAAAAACTGTGATAAATAGTGCCCACACTGCACTCCAACATGTTTCAGAAAAACAGAATAAATAATACACTTGTTCATGCTTTTGAATGCATCTCAAAGCTACCTCATAACGTCAAAATTCCAAATTGATTCGGCAAGGCCAATCTCCTGAACTTTCATTCAACACCAGTTAGATCTTCATCAGTCACCAATGGCAATCTTTCTACACCATGCCTCACCTTCTTTGTTATAGTCAGTATCATTCTCAGCTAAATCAGAAGATTCTGGGTCAAGTCCCATGCCAGATTTTAAGCACAAAAATGATTACTGACACTCTAAGAGGAGGCTTGAACCGTCAGAGATGTTGTGTTTCAGGTAAGGTTTTAAACTGAGGATTGTCTGCTCTCTTGGTTGAACTAAAACTATCTCATAGCACTACTTTTAAAACAGGAAAAAGGAGTATTTCTACTGTCCTGGCCAATGTTTATTCCTGAGCAAACATTATGAAAACAAAGTACTTGGTCATTAATAGCATGTTGTTTTGGGGAGTTGATTGTACACAAGTTGTTCACTGTATTTCATATATGACAATAGTAACCACACTTAAAAATTTTTTTAATTCCTCCAGTTGTATGACTCTTCACCATATCAAAATTCTTCTAATTCTGACCCTTGTTTTACATTCTAACTGCAATCATTCTATATTTGATGGTTTCATCTTGAGTTGATGGGTGTCAATCTCAGGAAAACCCTCCTTATACTCTCTTACTCACTGTTTCATTAAGGTACTCAGAATCATTGAACCTCTGCATCACCCCTCCAAACAGCATCCCACCCAGACCCACATAGATAGGATTGACAGTCAGAACCTTTCCACCCACCCCCCCAAGAGTTAAAATGTCTAATACGACAGGGCTTGCTTTTAAGGTGAGAGGGAGAATGTTCAATGATATGGCCACAACAGATTGTTATATAATGCACCGTCCTACCCATGTGATTCTGCATTTCCCATGTCTAAACGGCCTAGCCTACGCACCTTTGGACTACGGGAATAAACCAGAGCACCTGGAGGAATCACACACAGACATGGAGAGAATGTGCAAACTCCAAGGCTGGAATTGAACCCAAGTCCCGGCACGGTGAGACAGCAGTGCTAACCGCTGAGCCACCATGCCCATTCCTTATAATGCAACTCTTTTACCTAACTTTTGACCTAACATCACTGTATTTGGTATAGGAGATAAAAGGTACTGCAGATGCTGGAGAATCCGAGATAACAAGCATGGGGCTGGATGAAGGTCTTCACCATCCCCCCAGACCTCCCCCTGACTGAGGACGAACGGTCAGTCCTCAGTAAAGGGCTCACCTTTGTCCCCCTCCACCCACATATCAACGAATACCGCTCAAGCTTGGGTATTGAGCAGTTTTTCCGCCGCCTCCGCCTCCACGCTTACTTCTCCAACTGCGAATCTAACCCTCCCTCTACTAACCCCTTCTCCCGCCTCCAACACAAGCCCTCCTCCTGGACACCACCCCAAGGCCTCCTACCCTCCCTCGACCTCTTCATCTCCAACTGCCGTCGAGACATCAATTGTCTCAACCTCTCCACCCCTCTCAAACACTCCAACCTCTCCCCCGCAGAACATGCAGCCCTCCACTCCCTCCGCTCCAATCCCAACCTCACCATAAAACCCGCGAACAAGGGAGGGGCAGTCGTAGTATGGCGCACTGACCTCTACATTGCTGAGGCCAGGCGCCAACTCTCTGACACCTCCTCCTACCGCCCCCTGGATCATGACCCCACCCCCGAGCACCAAACCATCATCTCCCAAACCATCCACAACCTCATCACCTCAGGTGACCTCCCACCCACCGCCTCCAACCTCATCGTTCCCCAACCCCGCACCGCCCGCTTCTATCTCCTCCCCAAAATCCACAAACCTGAATGCCCTGGTCGACCCATTGTCTCCGCCTGCTCCTGCCCCACCGAACTCATCTCCACCTACCTAGACTCCATTTTCACCCCCTTGGTCCAGGAACTCCCTACCTACGTCCGTGACACCACCCACGCCCTCCACCTCCTCCAGAACTTCCAATTCCCAGGTCCCCAACACCTCATTTTTACTATGGA